>BQKN01061201.1:0-53765 GCA_022839385.1 Asparagus kiusianus | reverse complement strand
TCCAGCACGAAGTGTAAATGCAACTATATAGATAAAATAATTACCAATAATATTATAACTAAAACTATACCTGCTCGAACAGATATGGATGGTAGCAACGCATATCTTCTTCACGCTCTCAGGAAGCTTCCTCATCTCCTTTCCTATTCCACTGGACTTTGACTAATGGAATTACTTTATTCCGAAGTTGGTCCTCCCTGGCAAGAATGTGGACTGGGGTTTCAACTATAGTCAAATCCGCCTAAAGTTCTAATTCTGGTATATCAAACACTCTCTGCTGTTCTTCATCTCGTAAGTGCTTCTTAAGCATCGAGATATCAAAGATATCATGCACACCCGACATCGATGCTGGAAGGTTTAGTCTATACGAGACAGCTCCAATACTACCTACAATCCTAAACGGACTGATATATCTCAGGGCAAGCTTCCCCCATCTGCCAAACAATTTGACACCTTTCACAGGTGATACCTTCAACAAGACATAGTCTCCAACCTAAAATTCTAAGGGTCGTCGCCTCTGATCTGCATAACTCTTCTGTCGACTCTGTGCTGTAAGAATACGCTCCTTAATTAACGCTATTTTCTTTGAAGTTTGTCTAACAAGATCTGGCCTAAGCAATAAGCTAACCTCTGGTTCTGTCTAACAAATCAGAGATCTACAGGGTCTCCCATACAATGCCTTATAAGGAGTCATACCTATAGTTGATTGATAACTATATTATAGGTAAACTCAATCAATGGTAAGTGATCTTCCCAACTACCTTGGAAATAGATCACACACGCCCGAAGCATATCTTCCAACACTTGGTTGACTACCTCTGTCTCACCATTTGTCTACGGGTGCAAAATGCTGCTATAAGCTAGCTGGCTACCGAAAGAATTCTTAAAGCTCTTCTAGAAATGTGACGTGAATACTGAGCCATGATCCTATACAATTGTCTCTGGAACTTCATGCAATCTCACAATCTCCCAAATGAAAATCTTTGCATATATCTCTATAGTATGAGTTGTCTTAACTGGCAAGAAGTGTGCTGACTTTGTCAATCGATCGATAATCATCCAGATGGAATCGTTTCCTTTGCTAGACCTCGGCAATCCTATAATAAAATCCATTGATATATCTGCCCGCTTCCACTCAGGAATGGGTAAGGGCTGTAGGGTACCAGCGGGTCTCTGATGATTTGTATATAACTCGAACTAAACTCCATAAAGATAATATCTCCACACTTTTAGTGTGAAGACCGCCACTAGAAACTCTAAGTCATGGTAGGATAATTCCGCTCATGAGTCGTCAACTGTCATGAGATATAAGCAACTACTCTCTGAGTCTGCATCAAAACACCTCCTAGTCATGACATTGGTGCATCCGTTTAAACAACAAAAGTCTTGTCACTGCTCGGTATAATTAACGCTAGCACAGTAGTCAATTTAGCCTTTAGAATCTTAAAGGCATTCTGACACTCTAGCCCCCAAACAAACTGAACACCCTTCTTCATAAGGTGTGCCAGTGGGCTAGCAATCTTAGAGAAATCTTTGATGAATTTTCGATAGTAACTGGCAAGCTAAGAAGCTACGAATCTCTGTAACTGTCTTCGGCAGCTCTCAATTAAGAACTGCCTCAATTTTAGCTAGATCAACTGCAATACCCTCCTTGGAAATAATATGACCCAAGAATCAGACCTCTGAAAGTCAAAACTCGCATTTGCTAAATTTAGCATACAACTGGTGCTCCTGCAAAGTCTGTAATACCAAACGAAGATGTTGCTCATGCTCAGCCTATGATCTCGAGTAGATGAGGATGTCATCGATGAAAACAATCACAAACTGGTCCAGATACGGACAAAAAACCTGGTTCATCAAATCTATAAATATTGCGGTTGCATTAGTCACACCAAATAGCATGACATGGAATTCGAAGGACCCATACCGAGCCAAAATTGCGGTTTTAGAAATATCCATCTCCCAAACGCACAACTAGTGATAACCAGATCAAAAATCAATCTTAGAGAAACAGTACACTCCCTGCAACTGGTTGAATAAGTCATCAATTCTCGGTAACAGATATCTATTTCGGATAGTTACCTTATTCAACTCACGATAATCAATACACAAACAAAGCCTTATGTCCTTCTTTTTCACGAAAATGATCGGTGCTCCACATAGAGAATGGCTCCAGCGAATAAATCCCTAAGCAATGAGCTCTTCTAACTGAGTCTGTAACTCCCTCATCTCAGCAAGTGCCATACAATAGGGTGTAGAGGATATCGGTACAGTACCTAGTTGCAACTCTATGCAGAACTTAACCTCTCTCACTAGAGGCAATCCAGGTACATTCTGAAAGACATCTTAATACTCTGAGACTACTCTGATCTCACACAAAATGGCACCATCATCCTGCTGCGACACCTCCTCCATGTATGCCATAAATAATTCTACAAATTTGTTCCCCTATGAGGTTGCTATAATCAACTCAGTCCTATCAGACACTCACAAATTGACTGTTTTGGCAAAACAGTCGATACTAATATAGTAGGATGATAACCAATCCATACCAAGAATCATATGGAACTCAGACATGCGCAAGACGATCAATTATGAACTTAGACTCGTCTAGGCTGACAACACATCTCCTACAAGTACTCTCTAATACGGACACCTCACCTAAAGGAGTAGAAACTGACAAAGTTATCTCTAGGGGATGTGTAACTAGCTGAAGTTTATCTATGAAAGCATAAAAGATAAAAGAATGTGAAGCTCCTGAATCAAAAAGAATATGGCTTGGGAAGGAGTTCACAAGGAATGTACCTTCCACCACGGCCTCGCTCTCACCATGATCACGTAGTACAACTACATAAAATCGACCTGAAGCTGTGAACTGTTGTGCTGGAGGCTCTGAAGTGTATGTGTTTGGTGGGAAAATTGAAGAAAAAAAATTGAAAATTAAAGTATTATTCTCTCTGACAGACCCGGAAAAAGAATTAATTATAATTCTCTCTTTGCAATCTCTCTCTAACAAACATAGAAAAAGAAATTATAATTCTCTCAATCGGTTTCCAGAATTACAAAAGAGAGAAGGGTCGACGGAGATCATTCCCTTTGCTTAACCTTGGTTCTTCTTGGTGTCGATGAGATGCCTCCCTCGAAACCCGCGTCGAGTTTGCTTCTCATTGACGATCCAACGTTTAAACTCATGGAACATGATTGAATCCTCTTGATTAATATCGAGGATAACTTGCGTGGCAAGTTTGAAAATAACTCTTAATGAGTTAGGGAACTCTGAGTGAGTTATAACTCTATGGAAGAGTTAATTGGTTTAACCGAAATCAATTTCAAGCCAAAGAAAAGCTCCAACAGTAGCTCCAGAAGATCCGAATATTGCCAAGATCCGATCTGCCAAAGAGGTCACTCCTGGTCCTAAAAGGTCAGCCTTTAACTTAGTTGAGTTTGTTGAGATTTATAGGAGGATTACGGGGTGTAACTGCCCTCTTAATTCGCTCCTAAGTAGGGGAGTGATCCCCTCAAATCATGGAAAACGGTTTTGAAACCGTTCAGTTCATATTTGAACGAGTTAAATGCAAAATCCGTGTTCTGGTATGAATTTTGCGTTCGAACGCATCGTCTGGAAGCTCGGACATAGCGTCTGGAAGCTGTGTTTGCAGCATCTGGAAGCTGCGTTTGCAGCAATTTAGAAGCTATGTTAGCAGCTTGTTGGAAGGTGCATTGGCAGCTTGGAAGGTGTGTTTGATAGTAGATGGAAGCTACATTAGGAGTAGTTAGAAGCTGTGTTAGCAGCATTTAAGAGTTGTGTTTAGTAGTGGATGGAAGCTGTGTTGGCAGTATTTAACGTTTGGTAGTGTTTAGGAACTGCGTTTGTGACTTGGTTGAAGCTACATTTTCATTGTTTTGACTCTGGAACGAGGACACTTGCATTTTGATTTGAAGAGACCGTTAACATATAGTCTCTTTTGCTGGAGCGTTGCAAAGATTGTCATCTTGTAACCTTTATCTTGGCTCCTTGAAAATATGAGTGTTGTCAGATTGTAACTCTCGATGTTGATTGTTAAGGCTATTAAATTAGAGCTTTCATCGGTTATTGTGAAGGTCATCAGATTATAACCTTCATCGATCTACGGGAAAGTCTTTAAATTGTAATCTTTTAGAAGCCGTCAAATTGTAACTTCCATCATCAGTGTTTGATGGGGATTAACTATCTGTAATAATTTTTAGATAGCCTATAGTATGGAACCATCTATCCCTTAGATAACTCCTGAATAGCATGCACCTATCGCTCAATCCTTGTAACTGATGGTGGTGCCTCAAGTCTCTGCTGCTGGCCCTGGGCTCAGCTCTGGTGCCTAACCTGACCTTTGCCCTGTTGGCCTCCTGCTAGTGCACTGCGACACTCCATGGCCTTGTGACCGAACTTATGGCAGTGAAACAAACAACCTGAAATCAGCACTCCTGCGATGCTCTCTGATCTTGCTGTGATCCCTTTTTATGAGGACCTTGCTGCTACTGCTGAGAACACTTACTTTGCTGTTGGGGTCCTCTAGGCCCTAAAAATAACCTCTTGCCCTTGCCCTTATCTTCAGATTGTCCCGCTTTAGAACTTTCCTCTTTGCTCTTTTGGAAAATGGTAGTATCAGTTTCCTAAAAAATGGCAGCGTTGGCTACTATTGGATATCATGTCCCCATGATATAGATTTGATGATAACAATTTATTCACTATGTATATTATTGATAATAATATTTTATTATAATTTTATACCCTCATTATCTATTTTTAATGAATAAATATGTCACTAATAATTGCTTTTATCTTTTAATTGTAGGTTAATGAAGAATAAAAGCCCAAGATCACTTCTCTCAATAAAACCCCTAAAGATTTAATGAAGAATACAAGCAATAAGCCCAAAAGTCCATGCCTAAAAGCCCAAAAAAAATAAATATACCATCAAGGAATAAATGAAGAAGTTTTGTGAAAATGGAAACAAATTATGCAATTTGGACATTTTGGTAATGTTTGGTGTTTTGGCCATATCTCTCTCGTATCAACTCGGAATTGGTTAAATAAACATTCTCTGGAAAACTGAGAACGAGATCTATAACTTTTTTATTTATGATATCTCTAAAATCGGAACATATCATAAACAAATATTCGTACAAAGAAGCACAATCTGAATTTCTACACTAGAGAAGTAATTATGGGAAGAAATTAAAGGTTAATGAAGAATAAAGCCCAAGATCTCTTCTTTCAACAAAAGCCCATTGAATTAAAGAAAAAAACAAGCAAAAGGCCTAAGAATCCAAGCCCAAAAGCTCAAAGGCTAAAAATGATTCCTTAGGGCTTAAGTCTTCATCCAAGGGCTCTCATTCATTGTTGTTTACTATAAATAGGGATAAAGAGTGAGGGGTTGAGGGTGTGAAAAATTTTGTATCTCCTTTTGGAGAGGAGGGTTACTCTTAATTGAGAAAACCTTCCAAATTTGTAACTTTTTATTATAATTAATAAAAGAATTTTTTTTCACCACTTTAAATTTTTCTTCTCTTTGTTAGATGATAAAGATGGAGATGAAGATTAATTTGGAGGTTTGTTTTTTTATTTTCTCTTTTATTTCTTTTCTTATTGCTTAGTAGCTTAGATTTATTTACATGCTTATAGGTAGATTTTATTTTCTTGTTTAAATAGCCAAGAGGCTAGAACTCTCTTTCCTTAGATTTATTTCATGCTTATAAATTAGATTTATTTCATGCTTATAGAGTAGATTTATTTTCTTGCATTTAATTCTTACAATTTATTTTATAGTTTAGATTTTACAATTTATTTTATTGTTAGATTTTAATTTCTTATACTATTCACCTTGAGGCTAGAATCCTCTTGGGTTTAGTTTTTCTTTTTGTTTATTTTTATTTTCTTTGATTCGCCTTTAGGCTAGAACCCTCTAGGGAATCACCCTTTTCTAAGAAGTTGATTCAATTCTAGATTATTTATATCTTTAATTGAATCTGTCATCTTTACTTTCTTGAATTTTATTTTTATTCTTCATTTTCCTTTTTGATTCTTGATTTTATTCATCTCTCCTTGTGAAAATCATCCACTCATTATCATACCCATTCTCACTTACATTTTACGCCTATTTACACACCATTTTCATTCTCTCCATCTCTCCACAATCATATTCACTCATCACTCCTAATTGTCATACACACAACGTAAGAACCAATTTTAATTTTCTCCTACAAAACACCTTCCTCGTGGGATTGATAACTTTTTATACTATAACTTGATTGATTGCGCACTTGCAAATTTTGGGTATATGTTTATGCTGCATCAATTAATGTGCACTAACATATTAATGCAGATATCAACTTCAAATAAGCTCAAGATATGTGAACAAAAGTTCAAGATGAGCTCAAGGCATATGAAGTAAAGAAGATGAAGTGCTTAAACATATACAATGTAAATTTTACATTTTCTTTACTTAGAATTATTGTACAAACCTTGATCACTCACAACACATACACGCGCATAGTGTTTAGAACACACTAACACATGCTTAGTGTGTTAGTTAACAATAGAAATCTCTTATGTTAAACATTAGAGTTTATAGTAAAAGAATGAGTCTCAATATACTTTATTCATATCATTTTTATCCCTTAGTAGTCGACCAATAAGATTTGTAGTCAACTACATGCACACTGATCAACATATTAAGTTTCTGTTATTTGAAAGTGTAGTCGACTATTGACAATAGTAGTCGACTGCTTATTGTTAGATCCTTTGTTTTGATGATGATTTACAAACACCATTATTGGTGCTAATTGTTTATTGAGCTATATTATAGATCACATATCATTAGCACCTTATATGGAGGATTGGATAGAAAATGAGCAATAACGATAATATCTAAGGAGGTGGAGGCAAAATGATGAAGCAATGCTTTCAAGAGCACCATATACATAAGAAGCTTCATCTACTGAAGAGCAAATATCAAGACTCAAGTCATGTATTTCTATGTGAGGAATATTTGCTATTTTATTTTTCTCTCTAGTACTTAATATAGGCAAGTAGTTTGTTGATTACATTTGAAGCTCATGGAATATCACACTTGCACACTTTCAAAACACGTATTTTGGTAATTTTGCTAAAATGATGATTTTCACATATATAAGGACATTTTTGCAAAATTCCTTCTCAAACAAGTTTATCAAAATGTTTATAAACTATTTTCAAAGTTTTACATTTTTTAGAGTTTATTTACTATTTTTAACAGAGCTTTGAAACTCAATTTCAAAATCGATTCAGGCTGAAAATATGTTATCAAATGACTCACCAGTCGACTGATGACGTTAGTCGACTGATAAAACGCCTGGAATCATTAAAAAGTTTCTGTTCTATTTTGGTCGACTGACCAGTCGACTGATGATCAATCAGTTGACTGAAAATGAACGTCGGTCGACTGATGAGCTGATATTTGAATACAACGTTCAGCTCATCAGTCGACTGATGATTCCTGTAATCAACTGATAGCAGTCCAACGACTAGTTTTTGAACAGAATCTGTATCTCGGTTTTTGGGGGATTTTTACTGATTCTTTTGGGTTTTGACTGCTGTCTTCTCTTCCTATAAATACCCAACAACCCTAACTACCTCAGTGCCTAAGTTTTATTGCAAATATCTTGTGCTTAAGATTATTGTTTTCAAAGAGCTTTAACTTTCATTTGCTTTCACTCTCTCAAAGCCCACATCCCAAGCTTCAATTGCAATCTCTCCTCTTGCCATAGGGCTACTGTAAAGAGAGAGATTTTCTTCGAATTACAACTATTGTGAGCTTGATCTCGTGGAGATCTACTGTGTGGTTGTGAGATCTTGATGGAGATCTGTAGGCGTCTAAAAATGCCTATAGGTTCTCGTATGCAGCTCGAGACAGAGAGAAGACGATGAATGTTATTGTCCAAATCAAGGGAGATTATCCGACGCCGATAAGCGCATGAAGCAAATCGGCGAACCGATGATGACATAGCAATAAGCTACCGGAATAGCCATTGGCCACCAAATCGGCAAAGCGACTGGCCCGTGCGCTCATAGGCTACCTTTAATTGGCCTGCACACTCATCAACCAGTTCCAAGTGGCCTGTACATTCGTCGGCCACCGGAACAGTGAACCAAGAGTCCCGTGCGCTCACCGGCTACCTCTAATTGGCCCGCGCACTCATCATCCAGTTCCATGTGGCCCATACGTTCGTCGGCCATCGGAACGGTGAACCAAATGGCTTGCATGCCCGTCAGCCACCGTCAAGCGATCCATGCATTCATGAAGCGCATGAAGTGAATCGGAGAAGTGTACAAGTCAACGAAACGATGAAATACGCGTAACGACAGAACAAGTCAAAACCCTGAAAATCAAGAAAGCCCCTGTAGGCCGAGTCGCGTCAAAACGACTCGGCCAGGCTAGTGGCTCGGCCATGTGCCGTCAAATGGTGGCTCGGCGGCTGAGCTACCATTTGGTGGCCCAGCCAAGGCCGAGCCACCAGACAGTGGTTCGACCAGTTTCGATCTGAAAACGCTCTTTTTTGGTTTTGATGGGTTTTCTTAAGATTTGTTTATTCCTGAGTGTCCCAACTGATTAGATATCGTCCACAAACGTGGTTATATGGTTATTAACTGAAGATGAGGCTAAATCCATCATTCTTATCCAAAAACCCTCCAACCGAAGCCTATAAATACAGGCCTAGGGGCTCATTTCAGGGGGGGCATCAAGAAGGTAAGGTGCTGTCAAATTGGAGAGTGAGGCACGAATTTCAGAGGGTTAGCAGATCTTGGCGAAGTTCCTCAATAAAAAAAGAGAGAGTTCGAGAGATCTGAGACCTATTTTTCCCCGTTCCTCTGAATTTAAGCTTGGTCTTAATCCCGAGAAGAGTCGTAATCTCACTTGGTCGGGATTACCACTTCTACGAATACTTCCTTCGTGAAGTAGTAGCCTTGATTATCAATCTGTCTACCAGATCTGATCCGCGGCGATTCGCAGATATCAACGTCCCCAGCACAGGAAAAGTTCCCACGCAAACAATAGGGGATAAACATCTATTGTGTGTTGTTTGAAGAAATTGTAATCTTTTATTTTCATTGTTTAAGAAGATCTTATAAAAAGATCAACTTTTTTATTTGAGTTTATTGTAACGACTAAAGTTGTAATAGATTCGATGATAATAAAAATAATAATTTCTAACCCAAACACGCTGACGACCATAGTGGGAGCCAACAGCTTCGCTGCCGAAGCTGTCGTACCGCAACCACGGATCCATATCCCGATTGACGAAGAAGTCGAGTACGAATTTTACCAACTGAAGTTCGAGGAGTATTTATCGTCCTCCTCCTCAAGATCCTCCACCCCTTACAAGGGCAGGAAGATCAAGGCCTCCGTTGTTTCTGCCATCTCGCCTTGCAACACCCCCTCCGGTCTCCAACGAGGTCGGATCTCTAGATCTGGACTCCTTCTCAATCAAGAAGATAGGTCGCTGTAGCCGTACCAACTTTATCGAAGAGAGCTCACCAAAGGAAGCGCCAACGCCTCACGCGTTAATTCGCCAAAGATTTGGAGCCTGTTGATGGGATCTGCTATGAGGCAGATCTGAAACTCAGAAGGCACCGAGTGCCCCAGTAACAAACATATGTCCTCTCCTCCAAACCAATAGCGAATGAATGGATCCAAGTCAAACGGACCCGTTCAACCCTCGAGGAGCGCATTAAGAAGCTCCGTGCCTTGATTGCGCATGCACAGATTCTCGTGCAAGAAGTACAGAAGTTTAAGCAAGAAGAGGTGATCAAGAAGCCACCGAAATCAAGCCAAGTCTAGAAACAAAAGTCCAAAACAGCGTCAACAAAAAGTCAAATAGCACCCAGAACTATCGGAATGCGTGAACCACCATCTGGTGGCTCGGCCAAAATCGAACCACCAATTGGTAGCTCGGCCAAGTCCAAGCCACTAAGTGGTGGTTCGCGCCTGAACCAAACCAGTTCGGTTTGGTTCGCACCCGGTTCACCTCCCGCAGTTCCGTTTAAACTTCCCAAAGCCCCTGTTTATGTCCTGATGAATCACACACCTCCAGAAGAGCCTCACGGTGACGTGGACTTGTCTCGATTCAAGATGAGGATAGCGTATCGCTGGGTCCTTTGCATGAGGATCAAGGCAAAGTTCTGATTAAAGAACGCTTGGGCCCATTGACTGAACCCCGAGCAACTTATCAAACTGGGGGTCGTACACGCCCTCGCAATAAGTTAGAGCCTTTCTATAATAGGAAAACTCCTGCAACTGACCGCCTTAATTTGCGAGTCAGTGTCTAAGAGCCCGTTAAGATCCCGCGCTCACGAAAGCGTGACTCCAAACGTGTGACCCTTAAGAACACCATCAAGGCAACAAGTCCTCTGAAGGAAACGTGTTCGTCAGACGATGACGTTTTACCTGAGAAGTTGTGCCAACATATGATAGATTGCTCCGGTTATCATGTTGATGAGTTGTACTATCGGGCTGGGGGTACGAACAAGTCTCGGAAGAGAAGTACCCGAGAAATGGACTCTCACTATCCGTACACCAAGATTATCAGAGCAGTGTTATCAGCGTGTAGCTCTCCCAAAACCACTCCACACAGGATCTCGGTATTCGAGAGAATCTCAGATGGAAAGGCTAAGTCTAAACCAAAGCGTCTCCATAAGAAACGATCAGCTGTTCAAGATGACGAACTTCCAGAAGTCACAATTAACATGGCTGATAAGGGAAAGTCGGCTCAACCTTCTAGTTCTGACCCACTCATATCTCATCGTCTAACCTGGTTGCGATCAAGAACCATTAGACAAAGAGATTATCTGATAATGCAGAGGGGATTATCCTCGGATGATGAAGCATCAGATACCAACTCTGCAGTTGCCTTTGACAAAATGGTATCTAGTCCAGCCCATGAAGTGATTATGATTAACACCAAGGAAGTGGGCAAAATTGTTGAGGATGCTCTAGCCAAGCAGAAAGAAGCATTCAAAATCGAAATGGATATGGCTATGCAGTAGATAAGGGAAGAGCATGACCAACAAATTCGGGCCTTGTCTAATCAAATTGGTGAATCTAGTCGTCATAATAATGCCTACCAGATAGGTGACAATTCAAACATGGACGAACACCTTGATGCAGATAACCCTCCCGTTGATCAAAATGATAGGGGTAGCCCTACTAAAAGTAACGACGCTGGGGGTGGTCCCACCGAAGATGATAATGCCGGGGGTGGCCACGTTGTTCCTTTTAGAAATCATCCAAAGCATGATACAGAAGAGGACGGGAAGATGAAAGATCTCGAGAGAAAAATCAACGCTCTGATGTCTGCTCGAGAGATGAAGAAGGCCAGTATTCCGTGTCCTTACCCAAAAGAGTGGGAGTCGATCCCGTATCCGGTGAAGTTCAACCTGATTAACTTCATGCCGTTTGACGGGAAGGGTTCGCCCACTTAGCACCTAATCTACTTCAAGTCCCACTTGGGCATAATCTCCGGCAATGAAGCATTAATCGTTCGGTTATTCGTTGGTACCCTTCACGGGCCCGCCTTCGATTGGTACCGCCATCTCAAAGTTAGAAGCATCAACAGCTAGGACGACCTGGAGAACCTATTCCTCGCTCACTTCTTTGATGATGACGTCGAGGTGTCAATCAAGACACTCTTGGATGAAAAACAGGAATACGATGAGATGGTCAATGACTTCATCAAGCGCTTTTGGAATAAGGCGATGAACTGCCGAGATCCGATCACAGAGGACTTCATCCTCCAAACCTGTCATAACAACCTGTCCATTGACATTTTGAAAGTTATGGGAATAGCACTGTCCAGCACTTAGAAAGAGTTGAATGTGCGCGGAGAGCAGGCCGAACGCTTCCTCAGAAGGAAGAAAGCCGAAAGAAGCCAACCGACGGCTAACACTCCGAACTCAAGCTTCATCTCCCGTGGTAAGGGGAAGGTACCTGTAGCAGTTGTTGACGTTAATTAGACGTCAAAACAACAACCCCGAAGATAGCAAAAGACTTTGGATCCGAGACTCTAAAAAGAGTACTCATTCAAGGACGAAGACGTTCCAACCATTTTCGAGTCCCTCCTTGAGAACAATAAGATCAAGCTACCGCCTTTCATGAATCAGGAGGAAGCTGATAACACTTCGGATCCAAAGTACTGTGCGTACCATAGGAGGATCCTTCATCCCACAAAAGCTTGTTTCGCTCTAAAAAATAGCATCCAAACCCTGGTTGAAGCTGGTGTCATAACACTAAATAAAGCCTAAGGAACACTCTAAAGATTATACGAGTATAAACTACTTCTTAATCCTCCAACCGGTATATGAGGTTAAACTACTCCCTGATACTCCAACAGGTATATGAGTCTAAATTGTTTCCTATCTTTGACGGGAAGTTTATGGAGAATTTTTATACATAATATTCTAAAGGTTATGCAACAGAATACAATATTAGGCCCAGTTTTACGAAGGAAGCTGGGGGTGGATGATTCATGTAACGAGATGTTCTCGAAAGAATTCTATATAGTGTGTTCTTAGGGATAAGAAACTCCCATTCAAACTCCCGCTACGTCTGTGCACTAAACACTTCCATGGTTAGAGTCCGGACATAATGCTTATAATTTTGATCTGTCAATCCTTGATGAATTGTCAAACCCCTTCGTGTTAAGTTCTTATCACTTGACACCAAGAACCCCCACTGAGTAATCAGTATAAGTCAACACTCCCACTGTGATTTGTACTCCAACTCCCACTATCTACCTAGTCAAACCTTCTTATAGTTAGGACCACAATCAAATTCTCCTCTCGATTCTTTTCATGAATGAGAGGTCCACAAATTGAACGATCTTACCTTTAAACAGTTAGGATCGTCTCAAACCCCCATTCGGTCAAACCTTCCTACAATTAAGACCATAACCAAAATCCCCTCTTGATTCTTTCCATGAACGATAGGCCCACCTTCAAATCAAGTGATCAAACCTTCCTACGGTTAGAGTCACCTCAAACTCTCGCTTGGCCAAACCTTTCTACAGTTAGGGCCAAAACCACAATTCACTCTCGATAAGAGAAATTCACCTTTAGTTCAATAATCAAACCTTCCAACAGTTAGGATTATTCGAATATTTTTTATTCTCGGAGTGGAGATCCCACTCTTAGTTTCACTCTTCAGATTATCCAAGTGGAGATCCCACTTTGAGTTTTCGTTGTAACTGGAGACAGAATATAAAATTCTTCTTCTCCGGCATCAGGTTCGTCTTTGCCCCAAGAGAAGACACTACATTTTAACGTCTAATACACATTGCCGGTTTAGTCTTTCACCGATTGAAGAAGACACCAGAATCCAAATCTGGAGAATTTTGTCCTGAAGACTAAGTATGGATAAGTCAGCGCCTAACACGCGTTGCCGGTTAGTCCTTGACCGTAAAAAGGATAAAAGCCCACATATTCAACATTGTGGCATGTTGTTATTAATAACACCATAATCCATGCCTTACACATACGGGGAATTTTATTCTGAAGCCTAAGTAGGGATAAGTCAGCGCCTAACACGCATTGCCAGTTTAGTCTTTCACCGAGTGAAGAAGACAACAGAATCCAAATTTGGGGAATTTTATCCTGAAGTCTAAGTAGGGATAAGTCAGCACCTAATACGCATTACCGGTTAGTCTTTGACTGTAAAAAGGACAAAAGCCCACATATTCGATATTGTGGCAGGCATTTATTAATAATGCCAAAATCTGCACCTTACACATGCGGGGAACTTTATCTCGACTCCTAAATAGAGATAAGCCTACGCCTAACACTCGTTGCCGGTTTAGTCTTTCGCCGAGTAAAAAAGACACCAGAATCCAAGTCTGAGAACTTTTATCTTGAATCCTAAGAAGGAATGAGTCAGTGTCTAACACGCGTTGCCGGGTAATCTATTCTCGTAAGAAAGACGAAGTCTACGTATTCAATATCGTAGCACTAAAAGAGTTAACTCTTTTAGCACAACGTCACATGTAGAACGGACTTAAACAATCTGCATGCTAGCCCGACTCGAACGGTAGTCGGTAAAGGCACGTTAAATTCGTTAAAGGCTGAGGGTTTGCCAAAAATCCTAAGTCTACGTCTAACACACCTCACTGGGTAGTCTATTCCCATGAAAAGGACGAAGTCAACGTATTCAATATCGTAGCACTAAGGGAGTTAACTATCATAGCACGACATTACATGCGGAACGGATTTAAACAATCCGCATGCTAGCCCGACTCAAATGATAGTCGGTAAAGGCTCATCAAACCCGTTGATGGCTGAGGGTTTGCCAAAAATCCTATAATTGTGAGAGTCATTGATGCACCAGCTTTATTAGTTGGTCTCGTGGTTTGAGGATCCAACAACTTCAGGATAAGATTCATACATGCAGATGAATCAGCTTTAATAGTTGGTCCTATAGCCCCAATATTTGGGACCGTTATGCTCCAATGCCTTAAGAGTTTAAACTATGTAAACTCCAGCAAACGTACGAGTATAAACTATGTTAACGTCGGTCAACGTGTTACAGCAAAGGTTAACACCGCTCAACATGTTACAGTAAAAGTCGAGGCCAGTCAACGCATCGACGATTTGGCCAAAACAAGGCTAAGGAAAAATTCTGGATTAAATGATGATTCCAATGAGTTCAATTGCGATTCAGATATGAATTCCTGATGAAGATAATCAGTTCAAAGTCAACTCAATGACACGAGCCAAAACCAACTCACCAAGTTTTATTCAAGATTTCGATAATGGTCAGACGATAAACGCAGAGCTGTAAGAACTTCATCTATTTAAGAAAAATACCGAATAGGCTGAAGGCCGAAGAAGTCAAGAATTAAAGCTAGCTACAAGTCCTTTGACACCGACTGAAGGTGGGGCCTATCACATCCAAAGTATTTCAGACTCTTTTATAAAGGAATGAGACTGAAATACTTTGGAGGGGGTATCTGTAGGCATCTAAGAATACCTATAAGTTCCCGTATGTAGCTCGAGACAGAGAGAAGACGATGAACATCATTGTCCGAATCAAGAAAGATTATCTAATACTGATAAGTGCATGAAGCAAATCGGCGAACCATTAATGATGTAGTAATAAGCTATCGGAATAGCCATTGGCCACCAAATTGGCGAAGCAACTGGCCCGTGTGCTCATCGGCCACCTCCAATTGGCCCGCGCACTCATCAGCCAATTCCAAGTGGACCGTACATTCGTCGGCCACCGGAACGGCGAACCAAGCATCACGTGCGCTCACCGGCTACCTCCAATTGGCACGTGCACTCATCATCCAGTTCCAAGGGGCCCGTATATTCGTTGGCCACCGGAATAGCGAACCAAATGGCCTGCATGCTCGTCAGCCACGGTCAAGCAATCCGCGTATTCACAAAACACATGAAGTGAATCGGGGAAGCGTACAAGTCAACGAAACGACGAAATACGCGTAACGACGGAACAAGTCAAAACCTAAAAAATCGAGAAAGCCCCTGGCGGCCGAGTCTAGTGAAAACGACTCAGCCAGGCTAGTGGCTCGTCTATGGGCCGAGCCACTACATGGTGGTTCGGCCAGTTTCGATCCGAAAACGTTCTTTTTTGGTTTTGATAGGTTTTCTCGGGATTTATTCTTTCCTGAGTGTCCCAACTGATTGGATATCATCCACAAACATGGTTACACGGTTATTAACTAAAGATCCAGCTGAATCCATCATTCTTTTTTAAAAACCCTCCAACCAAAGCCTATAAATACAGGCCTAGGGGCTTATTTCAGGGGGGCATCAAAAAGGTGAGGTACTGTTAAATTGGAGAGTAAGGTACGAATTTTAGAGGGTAAGCAGATCTTGGCAAAGTTCCTTAATAAAAAAGAGAGAGTTCAAGAGATTTGAGACCTATTTTCTCCCATTCCTCCGGATTTAAGCTTGGTCTTAATCCCGAGAAGAGTCGTAATCTCGTATGGTCGGGATTACCACTTCTGCGAATACTTCCTTCGTAAAATAGTAGCTTTGATTATCAATCTGTAAACCAGATCTAAGCCGTGGCGGTCCGCGGATATCAACGTCCCCGGTACAAGCAAAGATCCCACGCACATAATAGGTGATAAACATCTATTGTGTGTTGTTTGAAGAATTTGTAATCTTTCATTTTCATTGTTTAAGGAGATCTTATAAAAGATCAACTTTTTTATTTGAGTTTATTGTAACGACTGAAGTTGTAATAGATTCGATGATAATGAAAACAGCAATTTCTGACCCAAACAAGATCGTTGTGTAGAAGAAGTTCCGGCTTTCAAAACGGGTGTGTAGTGGATTTTCACTCGAGAGTGGGGAGCGGAGACGTAGGTCAGCAGACCGAACCTCGTGAATATACCGCGTATCATCGATTGACTAACTATCTCTATCCCTACTCTCTTTTATTATCATTGCATTTCATATTTATGTTTGGTTTGTTAGAATATCTTTTAATTGCATATTATTTGTCCATAAACCCTATTCACCCCCCCTAGGGCCTTTCACTCATGACTTAGATAGATTTTCAAATATCTATCAAATAACAGTGTAGTCAACTACTATGACTTAGACAGATTTTTAAGTTTCTATAAAAATATAGTGTACTCGACTAATGACTATATGTAGTCGACTACTAAGGTTAAATTCAATTTTCAAGTTTCTGTCAAATTACAGTATAGTCGACTACTAAGCTTTGAATCTGAATTCTAGAGTTTTTGTTATCACAGTGTAGTCGACTAATGACCAGAGTAGTCAACTATTAAGAAAAATCCTGACTTCATAAAGTCTGTTTGAACTCAGTGTAGTCGACTACTAGGAGTTATAGTCGACTACAGAGATAGTTTTTCTGACATTTTAAAATTGAATTTGTGACTGTTTATAGCCGTTTTTGATCCTTTAATTGGCTTAAAAAACTAATCTTTTCAAGGGCTATAAATAGGTTAGAAGTTCAGAAATTTGCACCAATCATTCCTAATTATAAGCTTTAACTTGTGCATTCTCAAGAGTTCTGAAAATTCAGATTTTTGCTTAAGTGTTGAGAAAACTGAAATCTGAAATAGCCTTTAAAGAAATTGTGTTGTTGATTAAAGAAAGTTCTCTTGGGTGTAAGAGTTGTGATCTCTTGGTGAAGAGATTGTGTGCAATTTATATGGTCTTACAAATTGGTCAGGTTTGATTTTTGATTTTGTAATAGTTTTCAAAATCATAGTGGAACTCTCAAGCAGGATTTGGTTAGGGACTGGATGTACACCGAGGAGGTGGAACCATTATAAAAGCTTGCGTTTGTGATTGTAAATTTCTATGATTGTTGTTATCTTTCTTGCAATTTATAATCTACTTTACATAAATTTTTAAAATAGAACACTATTCACCCCTCTAGTATTTTAGTGTGTATTAGATCAGATCCCATAGCAACCTCTCGTACTGAGTGGAAACATCAAGACACAAGATAGCAACGAAGACTTGGGTGAAGTCCCATCATTTGAGCCTGACATTCCCCGGTGTGCCACATGCCCATAAATCTGAGTAGACCCATGAATTTACTCTGATAATCTGCAACCGACATGCATCCCTGCTCCAGTCAGGATAACTCTAATTCTTTCCAGGCCTTTGCAGCGGATGATACATACTTCTCATCAAAGAAGTAGACAAAATCCTGCCAACTAAGTGCCATCCGGTGCTCTATTGTGAATTGGAGTCGATACCATCCTCCAGCATCACCCTTGAGACTGAATGTTGCCAACTTCTACTTCTAGGCTGAATTGACGTCAACCAAATCTAGGATGTTCCCCACATCCTCCTTCCACTTGTAGGCTGCAAGTGAGTCCAATGAACCCTAAAACTCTAGTGCCCTCAATTCTAATATCTCTCAACTAGACGGAGCCAAGCCTCCTGCCCTACGGGTTTGTCAACAACTAGTGGTGGTGTAGCCGCTAGTAATACCTCTACAATAGGCACAGCTAGCACGACTGGTGGTGCTATCAGTCTGGCTGCAATCGGCATCATGAGATCAGTCAAATACTGTGGAGCCTTCTATGCCTTGGGCTCTGGCTTAACTTACCCAACTCCCCGAGTACGGGTTTTATCACAACCACGTTCTCATCCTAACATCTACAATTTCAGGAGTAGAGCTAATTAGACACAGTAAATGAGACCACAAACAAGAATAGCATATCATATAACAATAGGAACGCATAAAACATAGTATTCTCAAAAATACTTTAAAGTTAAAGTAAGTTAAGCATAAACAAAATTTGAAAATTTTCGAATCATGGGCATTACGACCTCACTCAATCTAGGAATTCCTAGCGAACTCTATACATGAGCCCAAGGAAATTCTACACTAGCTGCATGACTTGACACAAAATATCCTAAGGATGCTGGAAATAGAGCTCTGATACCAACTGTGACGCCCCTGGTTTCACACATGGCTGTAATCCAAGATGAATTCAAAGATATCAAAATTGTCTTGCACCCAACACTATGCATAAACATGTTTTACCATCACATTAATATCACTGTAGAGATGTCAAATAATAAGAAGTAAGCGTACAATCAGATATAACAAAGATGATAATACAATAAATAAAAATATAAAGAAGAGATATCCAACAACATCTAGAAATTTATCTCAACAGAAGAAAATAAAGAACAACTGACAACCTGAGATGATAACAATGAGTCTCTAAAACAAAAGAGTCAACTGAATAGTACAAAGGCACTCAGCCTACAAAATGAAATACATCTCTACAAGACTTAAAATAGTAAATAAACTACTGTGGAGCACTAAATAACTGTGACGCCCCTGGGTTCACATAAGGCTGCAGTCCAAGGTGAAACCAGAAATGTCAAACCTGCCATGCACCACACCGTGCAAATAACACGTTTCACCATCACAATTACTATCTCTCTAGTGGAATCAACAACAGGTGTAGATACAAAGCAAGTAAAAAGATAAATCAACAATACTGGATGAAATGATAGAACATAACACATCTCATCAACGAAAATAAACTAAAGTACATAGTCAAAGTCTGAAATAAATAAACTGGAGTTCTTAACAAGTCTCAAATACAATAAGTCTGAGTAAAGGAAATAAGGCATACAGCCTTTACAACATCTATGAAATAGTCCTCAAATGTCTAACAACAACTACAGTGGAGCCCAAAGAAAATAATACATAACTAGAATGTAAAGCTGAACACTAAAGTGGTCCGCTATCAACCTGCGACTCTCCGTGCTTCTGGCTCGTGACCTGAAAGGGGGAGGGACAACGAGCGTCAAAGCGCTAGCGAGTAACATCATAACCAACCCCAAGGGGAAAGGGCTCGTTGTATAAGAAAATACAGATAATATATAATAGATCTAAAATCGTTGATCTCACTACGGAGGGTTTTAGTATTTAGAGGTTTATAACACGAGAATAGGTACGTCGAGCGAAATAATCCAAACAAGGAAACCCTCATGTATATACCTTATATCTCAAATATATAAACTCCTAAATACTAAACCCAAGGTTCTAAAGCAAAAACAATAATAGAAGAAAACAACAAACATCAGAGTAACATAACTGTACTATGACATAACCAACATGAATATCATGTTACTACTTACATGAATACCATGTCAAAATCTACACAAGTGTTATACCAAAATCTACATAGTCATCATGTCGTGAACTGCTGTATAATAAGCACATACAGGGTTAAGAACCATGTCCGATATAAGAACTAACTATCATAGTTTTCCAAACTCATGAATAATGGCAAATGTCCAACACGAGGACTGAGAGGGATTATAGTACAACACGAGGACTTCTTTGGATTATAGTCCAACACGAGGACTGTGGAAATAATAAAATATCACTACGATACATGTGGTGAAGTCTACTTATCAAATTCATAACCAAATAGTATGTAAGTCCCAAATTTACACCCCGGGTCATCTATCATGCATGGACACGTAGTGGGGCCAATTACCATGGTCAGATAATCCAAACAAACCCCCGAATAGGAGTAAAAATACTCAAATACACCAAAACTAGAGATCTGCAACAGAGGGGTCGGCGGTCGACCGGTCCGGTCGACCGAACTCTGATACCAAAATTTGGCGGTCGCCCGCCAGACCTTTCGGTCGACCGAAATTATGTCGCGGTCGACCGAATTGATGTCGCGGTCGACCGGAAAGTTGCCACGGTCGACCGGAGCCCCAACATGAACTCAGCGGTCGACCGCGTCGGTCGACCGCCGAGCGACAGAACCCAAATCCTGGGTTTTCTGTCAGCTGCTAAACCTGGAACAAGTTTTGTAAATTTTTAAATAACGTTATAGATCAGTGATAACATGAATAAAATCCTTACTACTCTTCCACCAATATCCCAAAAATGTATAAACACAATCAAATCACAGTTAACCATAAAAACAGGGTTTTTAATATTCTCAGATCTAGATCTGTAAACAGAAAACGTTGGTGAGTTTTTAAAACAGATAAAATCCCAAATCCATATTTCTTATGTCATAATAATCTATTAGTTATTCAAAAATACGAATTTGGCTCAATAAAATCCAATAAAATTCAGTTCTTGATGTTAAATTGAAAGGGGTGGGGGTTGGGCGAGAAATTACTCGTCTTGGGTGCTGATGATGCCCAAGATCTGCAAGAGGTTAATCCTCTTCGCTGAAATCCCACGATCTGCTGAAAATCCTCAAGAACTTCCCCAAATCGCTAAATCCAGGTTAGGGTTTTGAGGAAGAAGAGAGAGGGGCTAGGGTTTACGTTTGGGGCTGAGGAGATCTCTCCTGGGTTGAGTTGGTATAAATACCAACTCCCCAACCCGACCCGAAACCCAATAGCCCAACAACTAAAACCCGAAACCAAACCTGTAAAAAAAAACTCTCTGATCGCTAATCAGTCGACCACGCCGGTCGACCGCGTCGGTCGACCGATCAGCACAAAATTTCCTGCTGATGGCCTTTTACATGCTGGCCACAAAACCACTCGATTTCTCTCACTTATATACACCCGTTGGGTTCCCAAACACTGATAAACATATATATCTTATATTTATATGGTTATTCACCACAAGGGAAATTATTTATTATTAATAATTCACACATGTATATACATATATACTATAGAAATTTTCGGGGTTTTACAATAACTATCTATGAATTACAGTAACTATGCGGAGACTCCGTTAATCTGTGGCTCTCAGAACCCCTGACCCGCTACTTGAAAAAAATAGAATCAACGAGCGTCAGAGCACTAGTAAGAACATCTCCACTGCCCCGAGGGGAAAGGGGTTAGGTGTATAAAATAATAATCATAGCATATATATATAAATCATGTACCCTGAAGTAAGTGGAGTTAAGATTTAGAAATCCACAACAAGAGATGAGTACGTCAAGCAAATAATCCAAAGGCTCATGTGTGCGTTAGTCAGTGAATCGCAAGAGAACATGGGCACTTCCAAAGGCTCATGCGTGCTCAAACCCAATACGTGCACTTTCATGATCATGCATGTGCATTAACAGGCAGCTCGTTCTTCGCATTCACGACCAAAACATGTGTGGAAAATCATCATAAGAAAAAATAGCAGATCAGTCGAATGGCCTTGGCAATCAGTCGACTAACACTAGATCAGTCGATTGATTGCCCATCAGTCGACCGAGCGCAAACATGCACAAACATGTACAAGTAGCAAAGTCTCGAAAGGTCGAACGATACATATGTTGGTCGACCGGCAAGACAGAAAATCATACAATCCTCAGGGTAAATCAGTCGACTGACCCATAGGGTTAGTCGACCGACCCAAGTACTAGAACAAAAACATAGTTATCATGAAGTTAATCGACTTTCTCAAAAAGAACTCATGAAACATCATCGTGGGGTATGAAAACATGTTTAAATCTTGTATTTAACAAAGTGGAGGCTTGGCCAAGCGGTATATATCAACAAAACATGTATTTTTGAGATTTAATGTCCCTAAACATCACTAATCAGATTTAAGTTGATTAATTAGGGTTCTAATCCTAATCTGTTTATCAATTAACAATTACTAATAGTTCTAATCATAAAAAAAATCATATCTTTTTTTTATTTAGTGTTCGGATCTATAGATCTATTCATCAAGTTAGAGTTTAAACCATTAAAAACAAAAATCTAAGGGGATGAATTTGGGAAAAGATGAACTTGCCTTTTGAATTTGTTTTGATCTGTCAAACGTACGAGGAACTCGATCCTCCTTCACAAAAATCATAGACCTACCCCTCCTCACGATCTGTGCTTCACTAAATGCTCTAAATATTTTGAACTAAGAGAAATAGGGTTTTGAGAGGAGGGTGGCTGCTGCTCAAACATGGGGGATGAAGAAGAAAAGAGGAGAAAGTTGGGTATACACATATATAAATATACAAAACAGACCCGACCCGAAACCAAGCAAAAATTAACAGATGCCGATCGATCGATGGATCTTCAGGGTCACTTGACCAACCCGAACACTTAAGTAAACTCGATAGGTTTTGTATATTGGTGCACATTTACACACACACACACACGCACATGCGCGTGCGCACACACACACGTGCGCATGTACACACACAAACACATATATATATAGTCGATTTCAAATTGATTATAATATAATCTATTCATCCTAGAATGATCACTAACCATAATAAAACTCCATTATTATTATTTACAAATAATATTTTCAAATTTTTAGGGTTTTATAATCTTCAATCTAGAGAAATTACCTTGTGATCCGTCAGATCAGCCTTCAGACGTGAAGTTCATATATGGAGTATCAAGTGAACAACTAGAGGGGGAGTTTGAGTTGTTAGGTCTCATGTTTATGAGCCCACTCCCTAATCTTGTTTTTATGATTACAAACAATTCCTAACATTGTGTGTCGAGTGCTTGCATTTGTTCTGTTAGGTAATCTACACAAATATCCTCAAGATAGAGGTTGGATGGAATTATGCTTATACGATCATATCTAATGGAGGTTAGCGGAATACGAGAATGAAGTTAATACATTTAAGTCAAAGATTCAAGATCAAGATTCATCCATGTTACCAAGACAAGCTCATTGAAGATCTATAGCTTGTGTATATTGTTTATAGTGCTTGTAGTATAGGTTAATACTTTGTGTGTTAATGCTTAGAGCTCAATCTTATACACACATACACGTTTTGGTTTTAAAGTTTTCAAGTTTGAATATGAAACAAATTTTACTTATTTATATACATACATACATATTTCATATTTATCATTTTTGGTTTTGGTAAACAATGTGTTTAGCCACATAAACATAAAAACTCAATACACGTATATAAATATATTTTCATGTTTATATGTGCTTAAGATGATTTCATTAATCAACAAGTTTAAAATAAATAAAATCATGTTTATTTGCAAAAATATGTGTTTATGGATTAAAAACTAAATTACACTATTTTATATCTTTTTCCTAAGTCCATTAATCCATTTAAAATAAATATGTAAGTTTGTTTGTTAAAAACATGTGTTGTTAAGTTTTCATGTTTTTGAACTATTTTGCAAAATAAAGAGTTTCCGCTATTAGGAGATGTAATTTGAAAAATTCTTTTTGTAAAATGTTCACTTTCATGTTTATAATCATTTCCCAAAGTTCTACATTTTTTGAAATTTATTTCTTATTTTTAAGGCACTTTAAAAATCAGATTTCATACATGAACAGTACATGTGCATGTTTATAAGTTGACTTATGATTAAGATAAGTCAACATATGAACTATTCTGAAAAATATATTTTTTATCTGCTGAGTCGACTTATCACCAAAGCAAGTCGACTTATATGTTATAAGTTGACTTATCATTTTTGCAAGTCGACTTATATGAGTTCTTCAGCCTATAACGGCTAGTTATATGTCGATTTATGTATTGTAGTAAGTCGACTTATAACATTGCAACGGTTAGTTTTTTAGAGTTTTTAGGTTTTTTATCTTTTTTCTCGGTTTTCTTAGTTTTTTGGGGTTTGTCTTGTGATCCTATAAATACCCCCATGCCTCATAACTTCTGTGAAAACTAAGAAAAATAAAAATCAAGTTTTAGGCAATGTTTGTTTAAGAGTTTACAAGTATTTTCAAGTTTGTTTGTGAATAAGTTTTCATGAGAGGAAGAATAGATCATCATTTTGTGTTTGGGCTTTCATCTCATCTCTCTCTCTCTCTCGATTTTTAGAGAAGTTTATGCTATACTCATCTCTAGCTTTATTTATAATTGTTTGATCATAATTTCTTAAGCTAGATTATTTTTTAAGTTTGTATCTTATATTTTATCATTGATTACACACACCCACTTGAGCCTAAGTATTTCATACATAGTACATTTGGGGTTATGAGATTGTATTCATTGAGAGTGAGCTTACATAGAGTTCTCATCCATTGTAGAGAACAAATATTTGTAATTGTGCTTATTTGTGAGATACACTTTGTAATACACTTGTACACTGAGAGGAGTGTGTGGTGAGAGACGGGATTGATTCTAAGAGGAGTGGCGTCAACAGTAAAGCCTAGGGAGAGATTGTAAATTCAAACACTTGAGGAAGGCGACACATACTAGTCTAACACTTGAGGTGTAGAGTGTGATTGCAAGCGTGTGAGTTGTGAAAGTTTTCGGTGAGCTAGAAAACCGAGATTATGAGGTGTAAACGTTTTCGATTAGCGTTGAAAACCGGTTGTGTTAGTGGATTCTCCCCAGGAGTAGGGAGCGGAGACGTAGTTCGAGAGGACCGAACTCCGTGATCATATTGTTTGTTTACGTTTGTCATTGGCGTGCATTTTTGTGCTCATTGCTTATATCTTTTATTTCATTTTATATCGCCATTGTTCATATTTATTTTACCCTTGTTTTAATTCCTTATCCTTGCATACATAACTTTTATATCATATTTGCTAGGATAATTGCTAATTAGTTACAAATTTATACTAAATCGGATTAGATTAGCACATTACCCTATTCAACCCCCCCCCCCCTCTCTAGGGTAATTTTATTTGGTATCAGAGCAATTTCATGAGTTAGATCTTAGATTATGTGACTTGAGTTTTAAGGAGATTTTTTATGAAGAAAACTTTAGCAGAATTAGATCAACCTATAGATCACGTATCTATTTTAAGATTCCAGGCTGAACTTTTGGATGTAGAACCCTAAGTCCAATTTCGTCCTTCTAACGAAGAACCCCTTAAGTTAGAGCTAAAAGTATTTCCCAAAAATCTTGAGCATGACCACTTAGAAGAGAATGAGACACTATATGCCATTGTTGCTCTGATTTGACGATCGCTTAAAAACAAACTCTCTAAAATATTTTGAGGGAAAATCAGGATGCAATTGGCTGGATCATGGCTGATACCAAAGGGATTAGGCTAGGAATAGTCCAACACAAAATCTTTTTTATAGATGAAGACAAACTTGCTAGGGATCCCCAGTGTAGGTTGAAACCTATTATGAAGGAAGCTGTTAAGAAAGGCATTTTAAAACATCTTTATAATAGGATCATTTATCTTATTTTTGATAGTTCATGGGTTACTTTAGTCCTGGTTGTCCATAAGAAGACTAGATCATGGTGATCCAAGATGAGGCTAATAGTTCCCACTCAAATCCAAACTGAATGACGAGTCTATATTGATTATAAAAAGCTCAATGCAGCCATATCAAAAGATCACTTCCCCCTTCCTCTCATTGGTTAGATGCTTAAATGATTATCTTGTCATGGGCTCTACTATTTCTTGAGTGGATATTCAGGATATAATCAAACTTCGATTGCCCCAAAAGATCAGAAGAAAATCATGTCACTTTCTTATATGGAACCTTTGTTTATAGCCGTGCGCCCTTTTAGTTATGCAATGCTCTCGCCATGTTTTAACGATGTATGATTAGTTCATATATGATTGAGCAATTTTTAGAATTCTTTATGGATGACTTTTTTTAATAATTGGTGACACCTTTTCTAAATTCTCGCATCACCTTAAGCTTATCCTAATGGTTTTGGGAGAAAAATCTAACTTTAAAATGGGGGAAATGACACTTCATGTTCAAACATGGATTTTTTTAAGGATATATTAGATATTTTCTTTAAGTTGGATCATATTTTGAACTTTTTTCCTCCTAAAATTTTTAAGGATGTCAGATATTTTCTGGTTATGCCGGTTTTATCGACGGCTCATTAAGAACTTGAGCAAAATTGCTTGGCTTTTAACTAATCATTTAGCCAAGAACTCACGTTTTACCAAATCATTTATCTGAGCATCCTAATGCGCCATCATCCACCATTCCTATCAAGGACCACTTTCCTGATGAACAACTCCTATCCGTCAATAAATGCCTTGATTGTAGATATTATAAGCTATCTAGTTACAAAAGGACTCCCTTCTTATTTGTCTAAGCAAGATAGATCCAAGTTTCTATCAAAAATGAAACACTAGAAAAAATTCGGAGTGCAATCCAGTTACAAACCGATGATCCTTGCTTGTTCAAGTAGTATTCTGACCAGATTTAAGGAGGTATATTCCAAACGATAAAATTATAAGTGTTATTTCCTTCTGCATGAGCAAACTTATGGGGGCCACTTTGGTTCTAGGAAAACTACTGAGAAAATTCTACAATGTGGGCTATATTGGCCTAGTTTATTCAAAGATGCTTAGGAAGAATCACTAGAAAAAACATGAAGCCCTTACAACCAATCCTTACTGTTGAGCTTCGTGATGTATGAGTATTAATTTTACAGGTTCGTTTTCAAATTCCTTTGGACATTTATACAATCCAATGGGTATAGAATATATGTGAAAATAGGCTGAAGTAGTTGCTTGCAAAACCAATAATAGCAAAGTTGTTGTTAAATTTCTCAAAGAAAATATCTTTTCCTGTTTTGGAGTCATAACCAGTGATAACAATACACATTTTTGTAATTGTTTTTTAGGCTTTAATGAGAAAATATTCAATCACATTTAAATTATCCACTTCTTATCATCCCCTAACCATTGCTCAAGTTGAGATCACAAATAGAAAGATCAAGCAAATTTTAGAAAAAATTATAAATAAAAATAGAAAAGATTAGTGGGTTAAATTGTTTGATGCTTTGTGGCCCTATTGAACTACATATAAAATGGATCGGGATATGTCACCATACGTGCTTGTTTTCAAAAAAGCATGCGATCAACCAATTAAACTAGAACATTGAGCAATGTGGGCAATTAAATAGCTAAATTTTTTATTTAGATTTGGTCGGTACAAATAGGAAGCTCCAGCTAAATTCTTTTATTTAGATTTGTCAACATACATGCTTATTGTTTCAACATTGTCTCACTAAGCCATTTATATCTCGAGTTATACATCTTGAAATTGACTTCTAAATATTCCTATAGATTCATAACAAAGAGATGAGCACTTTCATATAATCAAATATTGATTTACACTTTTTAATTTTTTTTCTAGAATTAGCTATGATCAAGTTGTTGTCTTGCTCTTTTTAATATCAGATTTGATTCTAACTTCTTGTAACATGTATACAACATCTCAAACATATGTTAGACCAATATGAAAGTTTATCATTCTTAAAACTCTATTGATTGCATGGACACAGACCTAACAATGAGCTCTTTCAACATGATAACTATATAAGGCGTAACATTTATGGTCCTCTCGATATCCTCATAGATTATTATGTTACACAATAGATCTTCTTTCGGATGTTAACAGGTCTATTAGTATGCTGTCAAACCGGCCTGGCCTAGAAAATGAAGTCTAGGCCGAGAAAAAAGGGCATCTCGGACCTGAGCCCAGTTGGTCTGGGCAGGTCCAGGTCTGGGCCTATGCTAGAGCAGGCCGGGCACTGGGCCTGCCCTGTCTTTTTTCTTTTTTTGGCTTAAAAGTTATTTTTTAAAAAATAAAAATCTAAGGTTAATAAAAAATAAAATATGCAAAATTTTGATAATAGATCAATCATATTATTAATTACTTGTAATGATACAATTTACAAATAGAAATATCAAAGAAATTAAAATGATAAAAATAAATTCTATATTATTAATCACTAACAATTATAATTTTTTTTAAAAAAATTCGCATCACAATAGAGGAATACATCTTAACTAGATTACCACCTACTCGTCTATATTACTATCCCATGCAACTCTTTCTAAAATATTTTATTACAAATTTACAGCTAAAAAATAAAAATTATAAACTAATGAGTAATTTCTACTCTTTATCTCTATCTCTTATTCCACACTCTTCAAGTTTTTTTTCAATACTGGCCATCCGATCGATGCCTTGAGTCTCTTCTTGGACCTCTACCAATCATGTACGAACTTTACTGCATGTACGGTAGATGAATCTAACGATGTTCTATGGTCATCGATCAAACATCCTGACCTACTGAAGGTAGATTACGAAACTACTGTAGAAACTTACATTGTTAGTAAGTTACGAACCATGATGAAAAGTACAGGATAGAAACTGTTTTATATACTCTCCACCATTACAAAAATTCGAAATTATTAGTTTGAGCATTAACTAAAGCTGCAGGTAAATATTGTTCAATTTTAAAAACTTCCTTGATGATCCAGATCTAGGTCCATAGCTACCAGTTAGTTTCGCTATCATTAATTACCTATCAAAACTCTTACCGTTGCCCTGGCTTGAACTCGTAGAAGCAGAAGCAGTAAATTGATGTGTACTTACACCATATCTACCTGCGTACTCATCATATAATCTTTAAATCAAATATTTAATAGTGGTATAATGAGTAAGAGTAGTAACAGTCTGACCGTCATCAGTGTCTATTATCATGTTCCCATACAAAGAATCTAACAAATTTTAAACGCCAGCACCCTTCAAATATAGATCAACAAGAACCCCAAACCAAAAGTAATAGGAATAGGCCTAAAATACTTATTAAATTTATTTTTCATTTGAAAAATTATATTTCTAAAATAATCATCCATACGATAATTAATAAAAAGGTTTGAATATTTAAAACTTGTAAAATAGCCTAAATGATAGTTGGATAGTAATAACTAGATAATAACATAGTAGCTTCATAAAAAACTTGTAACATCTCTCTTACACTATATATAATTGTACATTCATCATCAATTATTCCATACATGCTACCAGAGCTAGAATTAGAAGCATAGAAAGTAATAAAATTATTTATAATTTCTTTAGACACTATTGCCACATTTAACATTATATAGGTAAAATTCCACCAATGGTCAACATCTTTTGGAATTATCTGGATTTCAAATTTTCTTTTACACAACAGTTCCATCTTTTAAGTATTTGTTCAGAAGCATTATGAGCATAAACTACAACCTTAACCTTTTTTAGGTTTTATTTCATTAAATGCACTTTGAACAATTAAATTTAAAATATGACACATACATCTAATATGAAAAATGTCTCCATGACATGGTAATAGCAAAGATGATTTGATATAATGATCTACAGCTACATTACTATGACTTGTATTATCTAGTGAAAGAGAAAATATTTTTTAGATATTTCTATTTTTGTAAGTTCTTCTAGTATTAAATTTGCAATGTTAACACCAGCGTGTGAATCATCAAATGCAATAAAAGAAATAATTTTTTTAAACATTTGCCAACTATCATCAATGCAGTATGTTGTGATACATAAATAATTATTTTATACTCCAGATGTCCAAATATCAGAAGTTAGAAAAAATTTATACTTTAAAGTTTAAAAATAAGAAATTATTTTTATTTGTTCATCTTGATAATATTTTAAAATATCACGTTGACAAGATTAACGAGAAATTTTTTTAAATATAGGATAAAAATCATCTCTAATCATATCTTCAAATTCATCATCTTCTACTAATTTAAGAGAAATGTTTTAAAAAACAATAAACCTGATGACATATTTCCTACCTCTAATTACGTTGTAGTTCCAAGAACCGAGGCAACCGGAGGTTGTTGATAAGGAGAGCATAGATTGACGGATGTCTCCTTGAGACATTGCTGCTTGAGCTCGATTGTGCTTTTTTAAATGTCGTTTGAAATGGTTGGTGTCACTCTTATGATGAGCTTGGAAAATATAGCCGCATAATGCACATTTAGCCTTCTGGATTAGAAGTTTACCGTGTTGATCGTTGGTGATTTCTATCTTCTCAAAAAAAAATTACACATCAGATCTCAGTTTTTAGGAGCTCTAGGTGTGGGATCATCGCCACTGGATTCAGTATCAATATCGGTTAGGAGGAGTAACTCCTGTAGGTGTAGTAGGAGTAGGACTCATTTCAACTTCGGAAGTTGGAGGCTGCGCTTCATAATCGGTTGAGGAAGCCATTTGATTAGAGAATTAGAGAGTAAAAGAGAGAATAAGAGAGTATTAGAGAGTATAAGAGAGTATTAGAGAGAAATAGATGAGTTTTAAATAAGAAAAATAAATCTCTATTTATAGAAGCAATCTCCTATCCAAATGACCAAAATACCCTCAAATTTTAGCCTTTTTTGATTGTTTTGGGGGTATTTTGGTCAAAAGGTCAAAAATGACCATAATAGCAGACCAGACCCGGCCTCGTCAAAACGGTCACAAAATATGACCGTTGCACCGGGCTAGCCCCCGGCCGTCCAGCCAACGGTCACATTTATGATCGTTGTGACCGGGACGAGCCAGGGCCGGCCCGATCCAACGGTCACCTACGTGACTGTTGAACCTGAGCCGTGCTGTCCTGGCCCAATCCAATTTTCACCGTCGAGTCTGGGCCTGGGTCCGAGCTAGACCCGGACGGACCCAGGCCCAAACTCGGCCTACTCGGCCCGGCCATCTCCCTAGCCGGGCCTAGTGCCGGCTTCGCCGAAGCGACCCGGACCCGAGCACGAGCCCGGTTCAGGCCGGGCAGGGCCGGGTCAAGCCCAGTGCTGGCTTCGTCGAAGCGACCCGGACCCAGACCCGGAGCCTGATTCGTCCCACGTTTTCGTGCTTTGCTCGAGCCCGGGCCGAGCTCGGGCCCAGCCGAGTCCGGTCCGAAAACCGGGCTAGGCTCTAGCCTTGGGCCCGAATGGACTGCTCTATCTCTTAGACACTATTTTTTATTTGCTTTATGTTTCAATATTTTTTAGTAGGTCGCCTTGTCCTATTTCTACTAAAAAAATCTTTAACAAATCCACACTCGTCTCTCCGTCTAATATATATGAGAAAAATGAATCTTAACACCCAACCAGTAAACACAAAATCTATTACTAGAACTTGGCATCGTTGGTCATGAACCACTAACAACTATGTGCGCTGCAATCCATAAGTTATTAATTAGTGACCGTCAAGCTAGAAACACAAGCTTCACAAATATTTAGGTCAACTTTTATTACAAGAATCAACTAATAAGCGTCAATCATTGTGCATTCCTTATTGCGCTCCACCTTATTCTAATGACTAAACAAAGTCCATGAATGCAATGCGGCCTAACTTTTTATATATTGCAGAAAGTGTGACTACTTTACCATGTTTTAATATTATTTTTTTTGTACAAATTTTCTTCGTTGTTGAACGTAGACCACTATTGACCTATCTCGTACGAAAAAGATAATGGATCCAATTCAAAAAAATATGGGAAAATTGTGTCAAGGCTGCAAAAGCAATATCTTTATATACTGCAGTTCTTTTATTTTTTTCTCATGTGGTTCAGCCCAAAAAATATGACATCTTGTACTGCAGCCATCTTTTAGCAATTATTACCTGCCAACTAAGCAAAGAGAGATGATAAAAAGTAAAAAAAACCCAAAATACCCTTATCTACTCTATTCTTTCATGTTAGGTCTATTTAGAGTTCATATTACGTCTATTTAGAGTTCTTGTTAGGTCTAATTTCAGCTCAATTTAATTCATACTAAGTCTAATTTAATTCATTTAAAGTCTAATTTAAATCATGTTATGTCTAATTCAACTTGTTTTAAGTCTAATTTAATTTGACTTAACATAAAATTAGACTTTAAAAAATTAAGTTAGACTTAACATGATTTAAATTAGACTTAAAAGGAATTTAACATGATTGGAATTAGTTTTAAAATTTCGTGTTAAGTCAAATAAAACTTCTATTTAAGTCTAATTCATGTTAGGTCTGATAAAAATTCATGTTAAGTCTAATTTCATGTTAGGTCTAATAAAAATTCATGTTTATTCTAATACAAGTTCGTGTTAGTTCTATTTCGTGTTCGTGTTAGTTCTAACTCATGTTAGGTCTAATTGGTATTCATGTTAGTTTTATTTCGTGTTCGTGTTAGTTTTAACTCAGTTCGTGTTAGTTCTAACTCACAAATTAGAACTAACATGAACTGTGTTAGTTCTAACTCAGTTCGTGTTCGTTCTAACTCATAAATTAGAACTAACACGAACTGAGTTAGTACTAACACAGTTCGTTAGCTCTAATTCATGAGTTAGAACTAACACGAATTGAGTTAGAACTAACACAGTTCGTGTTAGTTCTAATTCATGAATCAGAACTAACACGAGCTGAGTTAGAACTAACACGAACACGAAATAGAACTAACACGAACTTTTATTAGACCTAACGTGAATTAGACTTAACACGAATTTTTATTAGACCTAACATGAATTAGACTTAACACGAACTTTTATTAGACCTAACACTAAATTTTAAGTCTAATTTCAATCATGTTAAATTTCTTTTAAGTCTAATTTAAATCATGTTAAATCTAATTTAATTTTTTAAGTTTAATTTCATGTTAAGCCCAATTAAATTAGACTTAAAACAAGTTAAATTAGACTTAACATTATTTAACTTAGACTTAAAAGAAATTAAATTAGACTTAATATGAATTAAATTTGACTGAACATGAAATTAGACTTAACATGAAATTAGACTTAACATTAAATTGGACTTAATAGAAATTAAATTGAGCTAAAATTAGACCTAACAAGAACTTTAAGTAGACCTAATACAAACTCCAAATAGACCTAACATGAAAGAATATAGTAGATAAGGGCATTTTAGGATATTGTAGTTTTTATCCTCTCTCTATGCTTAGTTTGCAGGTAATAATTTCTAAAAGAGGGCTTCAGCACAAGATATCACACTTCTTAGGGTTGAACCACACGGAAGAAAAGTGAAGGGGTTGTAGCACATGAAGATGTTGTTTTTGGGGACTTGACATAATTTTCCCAAAAAAGAAACTGAAAAATAATAGTAAGGCTGCAATACTTATATTAGTCATAGATAAGTTTTAAGTACTCCATTATTGCTTGAATATAATTGATTTCATTGCAATTGCTCAAGTCTTCAGTCTTGAGCGTGATTTCATTGCAATTGCTGAAGTCTTCAGTCTTGAGCGTGTAGCCAATAAATGCTTATACGCCCTTTGTCATTATTTATGCTCACCTGAAGAGTGCATAACGGCCAAATATCTAATCCTTAGCCCGTATTCGAAATAGATGCGGATATGACAGTCACAGTCAAAATTTGAAATCAATCAGGCATGGATACGGCTTTGGATTTTTGCTCAGATATGGTTTTAGATAGGGGTGTCGATTCAAATTCGGATACGATCTAGATATCCGAATTCGGATCTGGATTTTGACATATAATCAGGCATGGATACGGCTTTGGATTTTTGCTCAGATACGGTTTTAGATAGGGGTGTCGATTCAAATTCGGATACGATCTAGATATCCGAATTCGGATGTGGATTTTGACATATACTCAGATATGGATTAAGAGATGGATTTTATAAAAGAATATAATAAAATGTGAGGTTTGGAAGAAAAATTTGTAGCCCTTTGTGTTTCAATTCTTGTCTTCTACTTTTTTGTCATCAATTGCATGCAATTCTTAGTTTTGTGTTGTTTGATTAGGTTAGCATTGTAAAAATTTTGTATGGTTTTACTGTCTGCACCAATTTTTTAATTGATAATTTTTATTGTCTGATTATTAATGTGCGGTGGAGGTAGTGTCGAAATTGCAAGTGCACAATCAAGTCATAATATAGTACAATGTCGGCTCCATGATGAAGGCATGTAGGAAAAATTCTAACATTGAGAGATAAAAAGAGGGAGTGACTATTTACAATAAAAAAATAGAACAAGAGGGGAGAACGAGAGTGGACAAATAAAAGAAAAATATAGAATAATAAGGAGGAGAAATAAAGAAAATAAAAAAAGCAAAATAAAAACTAGAAAGACTAACCATAAAGAGAAAAAATTCAAAATAAGTAAAATATAGAGGAAATCAAGAAATAAGATAGAAATTTAGAATTGAATCTATTAGTTAATATCATTTAAGAAAAGTGAACTACTCTCTTTTTATCACATTTTTCTTTAGATTTATTAAGCATAGACTACTCAACAAATTAAGAAAAGTATAACATATCAAATTATCATCCAACTTAAATCAACATTCACGAAAAGAACAAACAACTAGATAGTAACTCTAGAATTCATAAGTATAAATTATCAAACCATTAAAGATAAGCATCATTAACGTAATAGTTTTATAGACCTGTCATCCTATTGAAGAGGATTGGTGGGAGAGTTTGGAGGGCAGTAAGGGTTAAAATTTTCACCTTAGTTGACCTCGTATGTATCGAAGGTTGCTTTTTTCAATATTGTTAAGGTCGCATATTATTATCGCATCTGTGGTGTTCGAACCTGCAGCGTTGTTGAGATTTGGAATGATCACTTTTCCTTCCATACAAGCATTGCAGGGAAGGGGCAGATATATAAGAAGCCTATGGGTAGTACTTCTTTAGAAACTTGTAGTTGATTGGCATCATGTTCTTGTCGCCATTTTGATTGACAAGGCGATATGCTCCTTTTGAGTAGACCGTTTCTACTACAAATAGTTCTTTCCATTTTGGTTTGAACTTGCATTTCTTTTTGGAGTTCTACATACTTGCTCTTTAGAAACCATATTGGCTTTGCAGGTCTCGTCTTGCATATCTTGGTATAAATCAAGATTGAAGGGTCATAATGCATGCATCCAATAAAGCTTGGATCTTATCATTCAGGATGTAACATGCCTTCGTCGGGTGACAAATCGTCCTGTTGTACATGTAGTAATTAGGATCATTCATTCTTGAAGCCTCCTTAGGTCACTTTGATTCTGGGAGCTTGATCTTCTTCATCTTGATCAATGACTTAAGAATTGGGATGACTTGTTCATCTTTGAAGTCATACTGCTTCTGAAAATGGTTATCCGAATAATTACCCTTCTGCTTCGATGAAGGTTTGGACGAAGAAGTGGTTTCTACTGCCAGAGTATCCTTCCCCTATGAATAGGTCTAAGGGATAAAGTTGCCTTGGTTAACCCCTGTTGACCTTCTTGTTTTGATGATGTTTAACAAACAATTTACTTCTAATGTTGTTTGTCTAGTATTTGTGTTTTCGTATTTATTCTAGGCAAACAACGAGTTGGAGGATTGGATGGAATAGAGCTTTAACGATGATATCAAATGGAGGTTGGCGGAAATGTGGAGTGAAGCAACATACAATTCAAGTTAAAGATCAAGTTCAAGCTTCATCCGCAACGTGTACCAAGTCAAGCTTATTGAAGATCAAGATCAAGCTTGGGTAATCTAGTTTAGGCTTTATATTATGTGTGTTAAGTACCTTAAGCTTAATATCATATACACACACGTATTTGGTTTCTATGTATATATATAGTTATATATATACATGCATGGTTTTGGGTTTTCATGCTTTGAACACACTTGCAAAATACATGAGTTTTCACAAATAGAAATTCAATTTAAGAAATTCTTTTTCTAACATGTTTGTTTTCATGTTTACAAACATTTTGCAAAGTTTCATCAAGTTTGGAATTGATTTGTTATGTTTAATGGAATTTACAAAATCATGTTTTTGTTCGTGCATATGTTCGTGCATGTTTTACAAAACAGATGAGTTTTTATAAATGGGAAGTGATATTCAAGAAATTCTTTCTTTGACATGTTTGTCTACATGTTTAGAAACTTCCCTCAAAATTTTACTATTTTTGGAGTTGATTTACTGTGTTCAATTGATTTTACAAAATCGTGTATGTCAGCAGATATTCAGAAACTGTTTATCTGTGTTCAAACGTTTATTTCTCTCAACTGGGAAGTGAGTTTTCAGAAATTCTTTCTCTATCATGTTTATCTACATGTCTAGAATATTCCCTCAAAATTTCATGATTTTTAAAGTTGATTTACTATTTTTAATGGATTTTACAAAGTCAGATACGTAAAATTCCAGAATCTGTCGAAAACAGAAACTGTCGGTGAACAGTGCGGTCGACCGTGCTACAGTACCGATCGACCGAAGTTACTGTAGCAGCCGACCGTTACACAGTAACGGCTAATTGTTGTTTTTTTTTTAATGGTTTTTTGGGGTTTTTGGGGTTGGTTTCTTCAAGCCTATATATACCCCTTTGCCATAACTATTTTCTATCATCCAAGAGAGTTTTAAAACAAGTTTAAGAAAGTTTTAATCAATGGTTTAAGTTTGTTTAAAGTGTGTTTATAAGCTTTTAAGCATTTGAGTGTTTTTGGTTTTGTGAATCAATTCCACAAGAGCTTGAGGAGATCATCTATTGAAGTTTGAGCTTCCAACTATTCTCCCTCCATCTCTTGTCATCTATAGAGAAGTTTCCTTAAACTCAATTCTAGCATTTTATAAGTTTGTTCTTAATTTCATAAGCTAGATTTCATATTGAGTTTATATTGTTTTATCTCTTTGTTCACACACAACCTATTGAGCTTATAGTATTTACATTCATAGTATATTTTGGGTTGTGGGGTTTGTGACTTAGAGTTGTGCCTAATTGAGTTCTCACCTTGTTTAGAGAACAATCACTTGTTATATTGTGCTTATTTGAGAGATCACTTTGTAATACACTTGTACACCGAGTGAGGAGTGTGTGGTGAGAGTCGGGGATCGTTCTAAGAGGAGTGGTGTCGGTTGACGAGCCTAGGGAGAGGTTGTAACCGAGCACTTGAGGGAGACACGGTTAGGTCTGTAGGCGTCGAAAATTGCCGATAGGTCCCCGAACATAGCTCGGTGTCAACGAGCGGCGATCGAACGTCACTACCAGGTTCACAAGAGCTCAAATGACGCCGGTGAGCGACTGAAGCAAACTGACGGATTACGTGAGCCGACAGAATGTCAGAATCGCAAGGATACGGGTTGACCGAAAACCCCGCTATCAGTGCAATCAGACCAACGCCCGCTGTGCCTCGATCACCCCACAGATAATCCAACCATCGGGGCCTACAGAGCTCGCCGTCACGATTCCAACGCATCCGAAATCACCCAAATCCGAGTTCGGACGAAAAGTCAACGGCGAGTCAACAGCGGGACAACGGCACAGCCCCGGGCGGAACCGGGGACACACGAATATGTCTCGGCTGGCTCGAGACACCCCCAAGGGGTTGTCTCGGCCAATGGCCGAGACACCCCCCCAGGGGTGTCTCGGCCACAGCCGAGACACCCCCATGGGGGTGTCCCGGCCTTGGCCAAGACACCCCTAGGGGGGTGTCTCTCCTCTTAGGGGTGTCCATATCAGCCCCCCCCTCTTCTTTTGGCTATAAATAGCCCCCTAGGCCTCCTTTGTGAGGGGCTCTTGATTTTGGCGCTGATTTAGCTCTTGGAGAAGAATTTCCGGTCTTGGGATTATCCTCGAGATCTGAAATTCTAGAGTCTGAAGCGGCGAAGCCCTGCTGGAGTGAGGAGTCAGAGTTTCTTCATCAAGGTTCATTCACCCCCCCTCTCTGATCCTTAGTGTTGCTCCTTTGCGGTGACACTAAGAAGAGCTATTATCTCGTTTTAGCCGAGATATACGCTTATAACCTCTAGATCTTGCGCGGATCGACGAGGTTCTGTTTCTATATCCTACGCGGATAGACGAAACTCTGCCGGATTTTATCGGCAAGGATCTTGAAGAGTCGGCGGTCCACGGACATCGACGTCCCCGTCACAGGCCAACAACCCACGCAAGCGAGACCGTACCAAACCGGGCTCTCGTGTTTATTTTCGTTTAAGTTGTAACCCTTTTGTTTTCATTTTATACTGTTGTAACGCTTGAAGTTGTAACAGATCTCAAAAAAAGAGAACATCAATGAAAACAGCAACTTTTACCGGAAACAAGCTGGCGACCACAGTGGGAGCCGCCGACCTCGCTGCCGAGATCGGAGTGACGCAACCGGCCTTCAAGATCCGGGTGAATGAAGAGATCGAATACGAATTCGATCAGAAGAAGTTCGAAGAGTACCTCTCCTCCTCCTCCTCCAGATCTGCCTCTCCGCACCGGCGCAGGAGGAATTCATCTCCAAAAAAGGCTCGCGGGATCTCCAACTCCTCAATTCAAGACCCCGCCGTCGCTGCCACTACACTTGCACCACACAACGGCCTTGCGTCGATCAGTGTGGTCAAGAACGTAGATCCAACCGCCACAAAGGCGATAGGTGATGCTGCTCCAACTCCATCAAAGAGAGCGCTTCAAAGACGTCGCCAACGTCTCGCTCAACAGCTCGCCAAGGCCAAGGAGTCAAAGGATGGAGTGCGCTATGCAGAGGACTTGAAGTCGAGGCAGCGACAAGAGCAGCGGCAGGTAATCAACTTCCCCTCCAAATCAGGAGCGAATGAGTGGATCCGCGTCAAGAGGAACCGCTCCACGCTCGAGGAGCGAATCAAGAAGCGCCGTGCTCTACTTGCACATGCCCGGCTCCTCCTAAAGAAGGCAGAGGAGATGCAGCAAGAATCGGCGGTCAAAACGCCGTCCAAGAGCAAATCGGTGTGGGTGCCCAAGGCAAACCCAACACCTCAAACCAAGAAGGGTAAAATTATCACCCAGAGTTCAACCAAATCAGAGCCTACTCCTCCCGTACCGGCACCCTCAACAGGGCCAGGTAAAAAAGGGGATCATTCAAGATCCCAGCTTCCTTTGACGAGTCGTCTCGGTCCCTTACAGGAGAACCGAGGCAGAATACCCGTCAAAGAACGGCTGGGACCATTGAAAGGTCCCCAAATCCAGACTGGGGGTGGAATCAATCCCCCCAAGAATATTGACAAAGGGAAAGCCCCTATCACCGGCCGCACTGAATTGCGAGCCGAACTGAAAGAGCCCGTTCGGTTTCTACGCTCCCAAAAGCGTAAAATTGAACGGGCCACTCTTGAAAAGTCTAACCAATTTTTGTATTCCCAAAGGGAAACACACTCGTCTGAGGATGAGCGTGTTATACCGAGGGACATCCACCAGCACTCTGTAGGTTGCTCCAGCTATCAAGCTGATGAGCTGTACTACAGGGCTGGGGGTGTGGAAAAATCTCGAAAGAGGTACATGCAGGAGTCCCACTGCCCGTGTGCCAACATTATCAAGGCAGTGCTGTCCGAGTGTTGCTGTGCTCAGACCCCGACAAGAATCTCGGTGTTCGAGAGACTCTCCAAGCCGAAGCGTTTCCACAAGAAGAAATCGCTCCGCCGAGAGGATGAATACTCGAAAGTGTCAGTCAACATGACCGGCAGAGGGGGATCAACACCACGTCTCAACTTGGATCAGCTTGCCGAGGCATCCCGATGCATGACGTGGCTACGGTCGGGAACTATCAAACAAAACACTTACCCAAGAGTACACAAGGGACTTTCCCTAGAAGAGGAGGAATCCGATGCTGATTCTGATACCTGCTCCGCCGTCGCATCCGATGACACGGCTTCAAGTGCAGGCCAATCTTATGAATCGCTCATGATCAGTGCCGAGCAAATGTCGAAGATACTTGAAGAAGCCCTAGCCAAGCAAAAGGAAAGCTTCAAATTTGAAATGGAGATGGCCATGCAGCGGATGAGGGAGATGCACGATCAACAGATCGCGGCAATGACGGTTCACCAAGGAGAACCGAGCCAACGCAATCCAGAGGAGCATGAACGGGAAGCGGATAATGTCAACATTCCTCCCGTCAATACCAACACTGGGGGTGGTCCCGCAGAAGAAAATGCAAAAGAGGACCACGCCGCCTCTCCCAGAAGCCACTCGAAGACCGAGACGAGTGAGGACAGGAAGATGAAAGACCTGGAGAGCAAGATCAATGCATTGATGAATGCTCAGGAGGTAAAGAGATCCGGTATACCCTGCCCATATCCGAGGGAGTGGGAATCGATCCCATATCCGGCAAAGTTTAATCTGATTAACTTTACGCCGTTTGATGGGAAGGGTTCCCCTACCCAGCATTTAATCTATTTCAAGTCTCATTTAGGAATCATTTCCGGAAATGAGCCCCTCATGGTGCGGTCATTCATTGGCACTCTTCGCGGAGCTGCCTTCGATTGGTACCGCCGTCTCAAGCCTGGGAGCATCAACGGCTGGGATGACATGGAGGACATGTTCCTAACAAACTTCTTTGATGATGACACCGAGGTTTCAATCGGCACGCTGTTCGATGAAAAACAAAAGAACGGCGAGACGGTTGAAAACTTCGTGAAAAGATTCCGGAACAAAGCTATGAATTGCAGGGATCCGGTCAGCGAGGATTTCATCCTTGAGACCTGCCACAACAACCTCACGCTCGATATCCTTGAAGCCATGGGAATGGCGCCGTCCAAAACCTGGAAGGACTTGAAAATGCGGGGAGAGCGAGCCGAACGGTTCCTCAAGAGGAAAAAGGCAGAGAGAGGGCAAATTCCCAATAATGCCCCGCAACCAAATTTTACCCCCAAAGGTAAAGGGAAGGCGCATGTGAATGCGGTGGTCGCAAATCAAGTCTTTGAAGTGCAAGCACAACCGCAACAGCAGCAACAGCCGCAGCAGCCGCAACAACAGCAGCAGAGGGCGCCTCAACAACCCAGGTGGCAACAACAGCCCCAGAAGCAAAAGGTTGGGGAGCCAAGGTTCCCAAAAGTCTACTCATTCAAGGAGGATGAAATCCCCGGTATCTTCAAGTACTTGGTGGAAAACAACAAGATCAAGCTACCGCCGATTCAGGATCAGGAAGATGCCAAGAGGGTCAACGATCCGAAATACTGCGCATTCCACCGAGCGGTGCACCATCCTACCAAGGTGTGCTACGCTCTCAAGGACAAGATTCAGGCCCTGATCGATGTTGGGGTCATCACCATGAAACAGCCCAAGGAGAAGAAGGTGGGTGCAAATACCGTGTCCATTAGCTTTGGATCCGTACCCTCGAGTTGGTTCCAACACGAGTCGGTGATCAAAGCAGCGGTGAAGACAGTAAACGATGATCCACACACAGCCCCAAATGGCGAAATCTTGTGGGTTCATCCGGACTTGATCGCAGATGAACAGTGGGCCGGGACCTCTTCCACAAAGAACAAGAAGAAGTCGAAGAGGAAAGGTAAATCATGCTACGGTGCTTCTGCCATACCGGGGGTGGATGATGACAAAATTCCAACCTTCCCACTTTCTGAGGACGAACAGGAAGCCTTTGCAACTCGGAGCGGGAATGAGTATCACTTCAAGTATCCGGATGCTACTGAGCAGTTGGGTACCAAAACCCCACCTTCCAAGACGCTGGCAGAGTTGGGAATTTCAGCAATTCCCCCAACACCTGTAGTGGCGACGGAGAGAATCCCACAGAAGGATAAGGGAAAAGAGCCCGTACGTCAAGAAGCTCAGAACCCGAGGCCGTCTCGATTCAATAATCCAATTGGACGAGACAAACCGGGGAATGCAAGCTCTCAGCCCCATTTCGACATTATGGCGCAATTGGCCAACATCCCGGCCAGGATAACTCTATACGAGTTGCTGCGATTGTCGAAGGATACACGGAAGGCGCTGCAAGAAGCCTTGAGTGATTCCGAAGCTTTCTTGACTCGGATCAAACCATCTTCCGAAGAACCGGAGTCGTCAGCTCAGCATTGCAATCTGGCGGCACATCACTTCCCCTGCATCTCTTTCACCAAAGAAGACATGCAGACGAAGAACTCCAATCATGATAGGCCGTTGTACTTCACCGGGCATATCGGCTCCAGCGTTGTCAACCGGATCCAAGTCGATCCGGGTTCCGCTGTGAGCATCATGCCATTCCGATTGATGCATCATCTCGGAATCCCGACTAGCAAATTAGCGTCCACTGGCACGACGATTTACGGATTCAACACCAGCGGGTCTAGGCCCTTGGGGAAGATCCGAATTAAGTGCCAGATCGGGGATTTGAAGTCGGAGGTCACATGCTATGTGATTGATGCGGAAACGTCCTATAATTTACTGTTGGGTCGGCCTTGGATCCACGGTAACCTTATAGTCCCGTCAACGCTGCATCAGTGCCTCAAATATGTGGGCACAGATAATGAAATCAAGACGGTGGTCGCGGATAAGCAACCGTTTAAGGGATTGGAGAATTATTTCACCGATTCCCTTTTATACGGCGCTGAATCCGATACTGAACCATCGGCCCAAGGAACGGACAGCGGAGATGAAGCTGATACCGAACCAGGGCTTGATTATGATGGCGGTTTTGTTTTAAACGACATTGTACCCATTGTAATCAATCTTGACGATGATGAATCATCGGAAGATAGTTGTAATTGGCAACTTGCCGAAGAACTATCAATAAATGATGATTTAGAGTACTCGACGGGTCTTGATGATATCACCAACGAACTCTATGCTAACCCTGATTTATATATGCCTCTTCAATCATTTTGTTTGACAAAGAAGCAGGTACACGACCCTTGCGGAACAACACTCATCATCCCCGCAGGGATTGGGGGTGGAAAGGAAGTCGTCTACGGCAAAGGAAGAGCATCTCCGATACCCAACCACTTCCTGGAAACAGAAGACGACGATGATAAACCAGCCCGTCATCTATCCAAGTACGATGCGAAAGCACGCAACATGATGGAAAGGCACGGCTATGACTTCAAGATCGGAGAGGGTCTTTTCTTTGGTCGAGGCCCACGGGTTCCACCCCGGATGGCCTATGTACCGAAGGGAAAACCCGATAATTACTATCGCCACAAAAGAGGTCTAGGCTATGTCTCATCAGATGATGAGTGTGGCTGGCAAATCATTGACCAAATTGCTAACAAGACTAGGAAAGGATATTCTTCCGACTCTTCGGGTTGGGATTCCGACGCTAGTCTTGGTGAGGTGTTTAAGAAGCTAATGTCGAATATGGTCACGGTTGATCCAACGACAATAGAAGAAGATGATGAGATGCCGACATGGGAAGACCCGTGGGTACATCACTTAAACATGCAGTATGGTGACCGGTTCGAGCAGAGAGAGCCTCCTACCGAAGACCCAGTCGTTCAGGTGAATATGGGCACCGAGGAGAATCCAAAGCCAATATTCATCAGCGATAGCCTCTTCCCTGAAGAGAAGGAAGAGTTGATTTCTCTTATCCGGGAGTACATCGACGTATTCGCCTGGAATTATGAAGACATGCCAGGTCTCGACCCAAACGTAGCAGTGCATCGTCTCAACATCAAGCCGGAGGTTAAACCAGTCAAACAACAACAACGACGGTTTCGTCCGCAAATGATGGAAGCAATCGAAGCTGAAGTCAAGAAGCTCGTCGATTCAGGATTTATCCGAGAGGAACAACATCCCGAATGGCTTGCCAATATCGTTCCGGTCCTAAAGAAGAACGGGAAGATCCGGATATGCATTGACTTCAGGGATCTCAATGCAGCTTGTCCAAAAGATGATTTTCCTCTCCCCATCACGGATGTTATCATCGACAACACGTGCGGGTTTGAGAGGATGTCCTTTATGGATGGTTTCTCTGGTTACAACCAGATAAAGATGCATCCAGATGATGAAAAGCACACCGCATTCCGAACACCTCTCGGCGTATTCTGCTACACAGTCATGCCCTTCGGCTTGAAGAATGCAGGTGCTACATATCAGCGAGCCATGTCGAAGATCTTTCAAGAGCATCTCCGAAAGACCGTCGAATGCTACGTGGACGATTTGGTCGTGAAAAGTCGCGATAAGAATGATCACATCAAAGACTTGAAGACCATGTTCGACTTGATGCGGGCCCATCAGTTGAAGATGAACCCTACCAAATCCTTCCTCGGAATGGCTAGTGGAAAATTCTTGGGATTCGTCGTCACCACCAAAGGTATTCACATTGATCCGGATAAAGTAAAGGCGATCAATGAATTGCAACCTCCGAGGAACCTCAAGGAGCTCAGAGGACTGCAAGGGCGATTAGCATATATCCGTCGGTTTATCTCAAACCTATCGGGAAAATGCCAACCATTCTCCAGGCTCACAAAGAAGGGCGTGTCATTCGTATGGGACGATGCTTGTCAAAAGGCATTCGAGAGTATCAAAGAATATCTCTCGAAACCTCCCGTACTCGTTGCACCGAAATCGGGCAAACCGTTCTTGATTTATGTCAAGGCGACGAGCCACTCATTAAGTGCATTGCTTGCACAAGATGACGATAACGGTCACGAGCAGGCGGTATATTACTTAAGCCGAACCATGGTAGGCGCAGAATCTCGATATCCCATGATTGAGAGAGAATGCCTAGCCTTAGTGTTCGCCATCCAGAAGATGCGGCATTATTTGGTTGGACAAACTATCTACGTCATCTCCAAAGTTAACCCGGTCCGAGTATTCATGACTCAACCGGCTTCCATGAGCTGGCGATTAGCAAAATGGGCTTTACTCTTGTCCCAATACGATCTGCACTTCAAGCAGCAGAAGTCAGTAAAAGGGCAAGCTATCTGCGATCTCTTGGCAGCTAATCCAACTACGGACGCCGCCGAGATATATGACGATTTACCTGATGAAACCCTCGAAGTCAACGCAACTTCACACCAACAAGTGTGGCGTTTGTACTTCGACGGCGCTTCACGAGCAGCTAATGCCGTAGGTACTCCTGGATGTTCTAAGGTCTCCTCCGGAGTGGGAGTTGTCTTAGTTTCCCCGGGAAAACATGTGATGCCTCGAGCCTACTCATTAACTGAGCCGTGCTCGAATAATGTGGCAGAGTACAACGCACTGATTATAGGTCTCAACTTCGCCAAGGAGCTGGGGGTTGAGTATCTCGAAGCCTTCGGTGATTCTCAACTAATCGTCAAACAAGTGCAAGGGGAATACGAAGTCCGAAGTCAGGATTTGCTACCATACCACAAGATGGCGGTGGAGCTAGCGGAATCGTTTGAAGGGTTCTTCATCGAGCACGTTCCGCGACTACAGAACACCTATGCAGATGCGTTAGCAGCTTTAGCTGTGTCCTTGGCACAACCTCCCGGAACAGAGCAATTTGTTACGGTAAAAACGCATCAACTCTTAGTGCCACTTCATGATGAAAATGGCAAGGAGGAAGAGGCCCAGGAGGTGCACACAACTCAGGCTGAGTTTGAACCCCGAGATTGGCGTTTCCCCATCATCGACTACGTCTTGCATGGAATCTTGCCAGAAGACGTGAAGGAGAGAGAGTCGATCAGACGAAGAGCTCCAAGATTCTACTATAATACAGAGAATCGAACGCTATACCGCAGGGGGTATGATGGCGTGCTGGCACGTTGCCTATCAACCAAAGAAGCTGAAGAAGTGCTTAAAGAGGCACATGAAGGAGAGTGCGGCGCGCACCAACCTGGTCCCAAGCTCTATGATCGCATCAGGAGAATGGGATACTTTTGGCCCTCCATGATGCATGAGGCAATTGTATACGCCCGGAAGTGTCACGCGTGTCAGGTACACGCGAATTACATGCACCAGCCTCCGGAACATCTACATCCTTCGGTTACGTCGTGGCCGTTCGAGACCTGGGGAATGGACATTGTTGGTCCTATAAACCCCCCATCAGTAAAAGGCGATCGGTTCATCCTGGCGATCACTGATTACTTCTCCAAATGGGCTGAGGCAGTCCCACTCAAAGAAGTCAAGACGAGCAACGTCATTGCATTCATCAAGCACCATATCATCTACCGGCATGGTGTTCCAAGACGAATCATACACGACAACGGTCCTCAATTTATCAGCAACGCCTTCATAAGGTTCTGCGAAAAGTTCAAAATTCAGGACATCTCGTCAACAGCCTATAACCCCACAGCAAACGGGTTAGCTGAAGCCTTCAACAAGACTATCATAAAGCTCTTGTCAAAGCTTGTGAAGAATAACAAGCGAGATTGGGATGATAAGCTCGGCGCGGCTCTATGGGCCTATCGTACCACGGTACGTACACCGACCGGCGCAACCCCGTATTCACTGGTATACGGATGTGAAGCTGTTCTCCCTTTGGAAATCCAAATTCCATCTCTTCGGATCGCTCTTGCAACCCAGATGACGACCGAAGAACAACATCAGAAGCGCCTCGAAGAACTCGAGATGCTCGATGAAAAGCGCCTGGAAGCTCAGCAGCATATCGAGTTTTACCAAGCCAGAATTTCTAGAGCCTTCGACAAAAAAGTTCGACAAAGGAGTTTTAAGGAAGGGGACTTGGTCTTAACCGAGAAACGTCCTATGATCCTTAACTCCAAGAAGAAAGGCAAGTTTGAACCCAAATGGGAGGGACCGTTCGTAGTAGAAACAGTTTACTCGAACGGCGCCTATCGTCTAGTCACCAAAGACGGTGACCGACTCATGATGCCAATAAATGACAAATTTCTGAAGAGGTACTATCCTTAGTATCCTCAGAGGAATTGAGGTACCGGGAAGTTCCCGGAAGAATACCACATCGGGGTATTCTTAGGGATAACCCGGTCGCTGATAAGCAAGAAATCAATATTCGAATTCCGAATATTCTTGTTTGTCAGAATTTAACTCTCACAAACACTCTTTTGCTGAGATGAGATCTAATCGTTGATTCTCCCCTCGCAGAACTTTCAGTGGTTTCTGACTACTCATAGTCTCCACCACACCATTCCAGTTTGGTCAAACCTTATGACAGTTAGGACCAAAGCCAAATTCCCCTCTCGATTCCGTCAAAGAACGAGAGGTCCACAAATCGAGTGATCAGACCTTCTTTCGGTTATGATCATTTTCACATTCCCCATTTGGTCAAACCTTACGACAGTTAGGGCCAAAGCCAAAATCCCCTCTCGATTCCTCCAATGAACGAGAGGTCCACTTTCAATTCGATGACCAAACCTTACGACAGTTAGGGTCGTTCGAACCTTTCGATTCGATAACCAAACCTTACGACAGTTAGGGTTATCCGAATCTTTTCGATTCTCGGAGTGGAGATCCCACTTCTAGTTTCACCTGTCGGATCCTGGGGGTGGAGATCCCACCTCGAGTTTCCTTTCCTGCTGAAGATAGAATATAAAATTCTTCCTCTTCAGAGTCAAATGACCAAACCTTACGACAGTTAGGGTCGTTTGAACCTTTCGATTCGAGTAACCAAACCTTATGACAGTTAGGGTTATCCGAATCTTTTCGATTCTCGGAGTGGAGATCCCACTTCTAGTTTCACCTGTCGGATCCTGGGGGTGGAGATCCCACCTCGAGTTTCCTTTCCTGCTGAAGATAGAATATAAAATTCTTCCTCTTCAGAGTCAAATGACCAGACCTTACGACAGTTAGGGTCGTTTGAACCTTCGATTCGATGACCAAACCTTATGACAGTTAGGGTCGTTCGAAACTTTCGATTCGATAATCAAACCTTACGACAGTTAGGATTATCCGAATCTTTTCGATTCTCGGAGTGGAAATCCCACTTCTAGTCTCATCTTTCCCTTGGCTTTGCTTTCAGAAAAGACAGGGATGAAGTCGGCGCCTAATACGCGTTGCCGGGTAGTCTTTCCCGTGAGAAAGACGAAGTCTATGTATTCAAAGTCATAGCATAAAGTCTCGGAGGGTTCGCTCTCTTAGCACAACGTTACATGCGGAACGGACCCAGACAAATCGCATGCTAGCCCGACACAAACGGTAGTCGGTAAAGGCACGTCAAAACCGTTGAGGGCTGGGGGTTGGCCAATAATCCCAAAGTCTATACCTAACACGTATAGCCGGTTTAGTCTTTTACCGATTAAAGAAGACACCACAGCATATCAAGAAGCATCATGTAAAAAGAAGCAAATAAGGAGTCTCTAATAAAAGATCAAGACAAAAGCATATAACAACAAGTTCGTCAATCCGAAGGCAGCTGATGACTAAGAATGTGAGACTCTAAACCGGAAAGCCTGTCCATATAGCTCTGCTCAAACTCTGCCTGCACGCGAGCTCGGACAGAATCCTCGGAACTGCTCAAGACCTCAGCGGCTTCAGTTCGCAGCTTCATCAATCCCTCCTGTGTTGATCCCAGCTTGTCGAGCGTCCACTCACGAGAGCGCTCCAATCCAACCAGGTCCTCGGTGATTATAGCAGCAGACTCTTCAGCACGTCCCAAGGCCTCCTTCAGCCTAGCTATCTCTGCACGAGTGGAATCTAGGGAGCTGAGTAACTCGCCTCTGCTGGTGTCCTTCTTCGCCAGGTTGGCCATCAGCTGTGCAACAGAGTGCTCGCGTGAACGGAGCTCGCTGCTAATGGAAGATCTCAAGTCACGCCATTGAGTCATTCTATCCTCCATCTGAGAGGACATAAAAGAAGAAGCTCCGCCAGCCTTCAAATCCCTCAATTCTTGAACCTCTGACTCCAGAGCAGTAAAATCAGCAGCAAAGGAATCAGCCAACTCTGGGTATCCTTCTTCCCTCATCATCAGCATGTGACGAGAAAAGGAACGCCTGAACTGGTCAAAGCAGTATCCTCGGAGAAGAAGTTTCTCAATCATGCCATTATAAAAGGCGGTGAAGAAGTTGAGGTCCGCGCGAAAAATCTCTTTCTCAGGATCGGTACCAGCCAAAAGGACGCGAACATACTCATGTAGAGATGATCGAGCTCCTGCAAACAACAATGGGGGAGTTAAGGGATTATCAAATACGACAAGGAAACCCGAGAGGAAATTCGAAGTATACCTGTACTGGCGGAATTTCCCTCGGGTGGAGGCACGGCAGACTCTGAGATAACAGCAGGATTAGCTATGAAGGGTGCATCAACCCCTGCAGGCAAATCAGTCGTATCTCTCGGCTGTGGCAAAGAGACATGGCTCTCAGGCAAAATATCAGCCCTGGAAACTGCAGCAGCATCAGGCACAACGCCTGGTCCTACAGTTATACCTCTTTATTAGTCAAAATGCAAATTTAGGCAAATAAAGAGAATCAGGGTGATAAGGTCATCGGCGTACCTGCAAGTCCATCATCTTCTGCAACACGGGGAGGGTCGGTAGTCAAAGGAGAATCAGTCCTGGTGGCTGATGATGTACCTGTGAGTGCATCGCTCGTAAAGGGCGGTCCCGCAGTTCCTCTGGCGGCCTGTTCAGCCAGCATATCGACTAATAGCCCAGCGTCAGGACCGCAGAAACTCGGCGCAGAGGCACTCCCCTGGTCTTCAAAACCTACATCATGAAAGGATTCACCCTCAATCGAGTTCTCTTTCCCTATAATCAAAAGATATATTAGCAGATGTAGGTATACCTGAGTAAGGAGCGGTGGGTTCGACGCTATACTCTGGCCCAAGATCAATGTTCAAATCGATGCCCAGAGAACCGTCATGAAGGGCGTCGCACATCTGCTGCACGAAGCAATCCATGTTATCCGGACCAGGGGATGCAGGAGGCAATGGAAGTTCACCCTCTTCAAGCAACCCTGGAACATAAAGTACGGTTATGAATCCCAGAAGGAAAAACATATCAAAATATGAAAAGTAACGGAGGGTTACCTTCCTCCCTGTCGGCAAAGCCTCCGGAATCTACTCCATGAGAGCGTTGATCAACAGGAGGTCTATAGACAACCTTCTTCCTTTTCAAAGGACCACCCCTCTGGGAACCGACGGGACGATTGTGCGAAGTTGGTCCACCAAACTTGGATTTCGCACAACGTGAGGCGAGAGGTTCATGGTCATCGGCCGAACCACCTGAAACAACAAGGATTATTTCACGTACCAAGGTTGAGGAGAAGCGAAATCAAGAAGCATGACAAACCTGCATCAAGTTCTACTTGGTCGGTGTCTATTTCCTCCTCACAAGCTTCATCGCCATCCGCAGGAAGGTGCTCCCCATCAATTCTGCCTGAAGGAGGAGATTGAGCAGGCCTCTTCCCCTGCTTCTGAGCAGCCGTCATAGCAGCCTGAACCAAGTGCTCAGACTCTAACTCCGAAAGGCTCTTCACACCTATGGATTCATAAGCCGAAAGGAACCACTTGCAGCTAAGGAAGGTGATCATCGGTTTGCGCTTATACGAAGGAAGAGCAAACTGGGCCCCGGTGCAACCAACCATGGTCCATAACCACGCTCGAATACCGTCAACAAGCCCTCCCTTAACCTGTAAACCACGGCTCGGATTCCCAACATATAGTTGGTCGTAGCCGAACTGACGTGCGAAACGGCAGGGAAGGTAAGGCTCGATATGGCAACGGTTCTTCACCCGAAGGACAAGATATCCGATGCGGATGTTTACCAGCCATCGGAAGCAACCGACGTCAAGAGCAGTCCGGTTAGTTCGGGGTTTCTCCACATCAGTCAATTCCTCGCCATAGCGTCCAGAAAATTGAGGAAAACACTTGAAGAGCTCCCAGTTCCGACGAACTTGAAGTTCTTGTTGTACATCTTCAAATTTCTTCCCAAGCCACCTACTCCTCTCCAGCAGTTGTAGGAAAGGAACAGGGGTGTCAACGGTGCGGGGAGCTGACATCATATCAGGCCGGTGTAGAACGAACCATGCCATCAAATAAGCATAAGGCAGCTCAACCTTCGGGCAGGTAAGCTCGGTCGAGGGCTTAGAACCCACGTGGGTAAGAACACGAACTACACCTCTGAGCCCGCAATGAATGCTGGCCACCATCGCTGGAAGCAAGGACAACTCCCGCCCATAGGCTAGCTGGACTGCCGGGAAGAGCACCTCGACTGGTAAGTCATCCGAAGACTGGTATGGCACAACGCACTTCTTCAACCAGAGTGCGAGGTAGCCGGCCAACAGAGACCGAGGCTCTATAGACTTCTGCGCACGACGGAGGAAAGAACGGAACGTGGTCCCGGCAGGAAAAGCTCCCTCAGCGCTGGCAATAGTATAAGACTGAGTTTCATTCTTCTCCATCAGCTCGTTAATAGTGGTGAAGTCCAAGACATCCAACTCACGGATAGGTCCAACGAAATCACCCTCCAGGTTTTGAAACAAATAAACGGCGAACTGCTTCAAGCTAATCTTCTTCTTCGTCTTAGCTGGAGCAGAAGTTTGGAGCAGTGAGGTATGGTAGTGACATGTGAGATCCCAAAGCGTGTCGTACATATCAGGGCTATCTTTCTTTAGTAAAGCCAACTGCTGGTTGGAGGGAAAGTACTCCTGATACGGGCAATTCCCCATCGGAAGGCCCGAAACCCGGTGCATCTCATGAAGAGCCAGCCCTAGTTCCCCGCCGCTTGTGAGGAAAGTGTTGCTATCAGGCATGTATGTCTCTAACAGTGCCAAAAAGTGGCGGCAACTGACTGGGATCCCGTACATGGTAGCTCGTATGGGCGCATATAACCCACTATCTTTCAGATCCCTCTCCCACCTTCCCAGAACATAGCCGGTCATACGGGTCCACCACCCCTTGCCCGGCGAGGAAGCCCAACCGTAGCATCGGTAATCCAGTGGAGGTAGCTGTCTTCCAAGCTGAGCTAGACGGTTCTTCACGGTAAGAGCAGCCGCCGACACCTCGCCTGGAGGCGCGGTGTCGAGACCCATGATCCCGGGGCGAAGACCGCAAATGGATTGGTATCCCAGAGAACCGGGACTCTTATGATGAGAAATGTATCCGCACTGGACGTGGACAGCAGCATTGGTAAGAGACCAGGACATCTGTCGCCCCACAGCCTGTCTCTCCAAGAGAGTAAAAGAACACTGGCGCGGAATGGAAGGAATATATAAAAGAGCTCCCTCGTCAAGGGTTAGCCAATGCTCCTCAGCAAGAGTCAGCACGGCAGGATCCTCGGTGCGATCCCCGAATAGGAAATCTGGCTTCTTTAAAGCCTCAGTAGAAGTGGCATCTGCGGTGAGGGGAGCATCGGTGATAAGTTGGCGTAAACAGTGACGGCCTCCCTCCTTTATCAGCCGACGGAACTCGTCTGAACGATCATGTCCAAACTGCGGAAGGGGATCGATGATCTGCCTAGCGGAAGCTGAAGAGAACACTTCCTTGCTGCAACCGGTAGGGGCATGGTGAGGGAGACTACCCCCGGAAAAATCAACTGCAACAGAGCATGAAGATGGAATTAGAAAATTCATGTCATAAGATTAATCGCGGGATAACCGGAGTGACGATTTCGAGCGTCCTACACCAAGAGGACGGTACGTATCATCACGTATATACCGTGATAATATATACCGACCTGTAAGGTGTAAGACGACACGAGATCGCCCCGATATATCCGAAGACTTGAATTGGCTAAAGCAAAACAAGTCTGAAACCTTAACCCCCGCGTGAGGGGTATCGGTTCTTCCTTCATAACCCGCGAGAGGTCAATCCGGGATGCAGACCTTAACCCCCGCGTGAGGGGTATCGGTTCTTCCTTCATGACCCGCGAAAGGTCAATCCGGGATACAGGAAATCAGAATCCTCACCCCCATAAAAAGAAGCCGCTGAAGAAGATACAGCGGGAGCCTCCTCTTCGCTGTGCTGCGAGCGGGAGCGACTCCTGGAAAGCTGAGCACGACGAGAAGACATCACAAATCTGCAGTGAAAAGCAGTACATCAGGTACAACATATAATACACGAAATATCGAAAAAGGGGAAATTAAGCACTTGGACTTGAAATCCTATAAACAAATAGGATTTTACAGTTAAAGTCTAATTAAACCTACGAATTTCGTGCACGCAAAACGATAATCGTCGTTTCGCGATAAATTTTGGCGAAATACCCAAAATACCCCCCGTGCTCAAGGCCAAATTCAGGTCAAGGACACGTGTGACTCGGGGCGTGGTCGTTATACTTGATCATCTAACGTCCTGATACCCTATAATTCTGATCAAATTATGCAAATAAGTCCTTTTGCAGAATTTGGTCAATTTTACATAAAAACCCCTCCTCGAACTTTTGGTTTTGCATCCAAGTGCCTTTACCAAAAATTCGATCAAGGGTTTGGGGTCAACACTCTCTTGAATTTCAGCCCCAAATTCGTGGTTATTTTGCAAATTAGACCCCAGAAAATTATATGGGCTGTTTTGCAAATAAACCCCTCCAAACAATTCCTTTAACACTTTTGCATAAAGCACCCCATTTCTTCATCAAATGGGCACAAACCCAAGTCCCAAAATTTCAAACCATCTTGACACAAGAAACCCCACAAAATTTCAGCCACATTTTGCGAATAAGCCCCTCAAATTTCGGCTATCACTATCTTGCACAAAAGACCCCCAAAGTTTCGGTTCTTTGCAATAAACCCCCCAAGAGTATATTACATACATAATCCCTAGCCTATTTGCAAACATAAAAATGCAAATTTTACAAGGGAATAGGAGGATGGAAGAGGGGTCTTACCCAAGTCAAGAAAGCTTCTTCCGAGCTCGGAAATGGAGGCCAAGACCCTCGTTTGGAAGAGGAGAAGAATCCGGCAATTGGGTATCCACCAAAATCCAAGCTTTCCTTGTGGATTGATAGGTTCTTCAATGAGGGAAGTGGGCTTGAGGAGGAAGATGAACAAAACCGAAAAAATGAAGGTAATCTCGGTTTTGGGGGGGGAGTTTTTCTCTCTTAAAAATTCAAAAAAAAACAAAGGAGGGGGGG
>BQKN01061200.1:2451-13761 GCA_022839385.1 Asparagus kiusianus | reverse complement strand
TTGATCTTTAGAAGAGTGAACATCTTACATCGATAAGATATTCGCTTTAAATTCTTACTTCGATAAACGAAGGAAGAATCCCCAAAACCTTCACGATTCAATCAGAATCTATGAATCGGTGGTCCACGGGCTAACGCACTCCCGGCACAGGCAAAGATCCCACGCAAGCAGTGATCCAAACAACGATCCTGCGTTTGTTTCTAAAAAGTTGTAACTTTCATTTTGTTGTGTAAAAGAGGTCTTATAAAAAGACTATTTCTTTCGAATTTATTGTAATCGACCGAAGATATAATGAATTCCATGACAAAACCAACTTTTGACGCAAACAATCGGCAATAATTTCGCGTCCGCCAATTATCATCATATTATTATAGAACAAGCAGCCGCTGGAGTACTAAACAAAATTCGAGTAGACCTATTAGTAGTTACAAAACAGACTGTACTATTTATATAAAGATTCCTCCCGTCAACTGGCGGGTAATTTTTTTTCAAGGATCTCCTTTGGCTTCTTTCACAATTAATTTTGGATCAACACATTTAATTATCTCAGAGAGAGAGAGAGAGTGGCCATTGAGCAGGAAAGGGCCATCTGGGTTCTCATCATCTTCAACAGCAGAGCAAAGTTACAGAGGGAGTTGATGGAACTGGCCTCACTGCCATTGTCACTGGTATTCATTACTTCCTCCCATGAATTTTTTTCTTGTTCGTGTATTCATTTTTGTTTCTAATTACTTAGTAGTACCGTTGGTTTTAGAGTCAACCCCGCCCCTCCCCCCCCCCCCAAAAAAAAAAGCTACTTTTAAAGTAGGGACGTTTTATGGAAACCATTTTTACTTATCAATTTATGTAAACCGCCTGTAAACAATTTTTTATTGTAATCAATTATTAGGATTCACTTTTAAGTCAAGTTCTTTTCGATTTTGCTATAACAATTAGTTGTTAAATACCAAACATATTATAAAGATGATTTTTAATTGACATTAGGTGGGATCAATTTTTGAAAAAAACGTAACCGAAAAGTGAGCCTATATGATTATTTACGAATGCCATTTAAAGATGGTACATATATAAATTGATAATCAAAAATAATTTCTACAAAATAATTTCATTCTAAAAATAGTTTTTGTTGGAGTTGTAACTTAAAACTTGAGTTTGTAAAGGAAATGTTAAGTCTCACATTGGAAAGGAGATGGGAAGATAAGTTGTTTATAAGCCTTCCTTTTCTCTCTTATGTCTAGAAGAAAATAAAGGTTATGCTCCACACCACACACGCGCACGCCGGCCGGACCAGGTTCGGGTCGGGTCGGGTGGCGCGTGCACACGACCTGCGGACACGAATGTCCCTCCTTATTGAGGGGGCACTTAACCTGCTATATTTTGTGGATTAACGGCTATTTTCCCCTATAAAAGGACCTAAACCTACAAGAATTTCAGTATAGTGAACAATTCTCTTCTTCTCTGCTCTACTCCTTTCGGTTTCTTCTTGTTACGTTTTGTTGGTTCCCTGAAAGTCGAGAAGAATTCGCAAAACCTTCTTGAAGCTCGTGCCGACGAGAAGGAGGTCGCCTGACCGGTGGTTGTTGTATCTCCGAGAACTTTTGCCGCGTAGCTTTGTACGAGAGGGGGCAATTAGATTCTTACGACAGTGCCTTGCACGCCTCGACCATCAGGCCGTATTTCTAACCTTTTTATATTTTTTGTTACAATTAATTTTATTTCTGTGATAAAATATTAATCTGCTTTTATCTGATATTAATCGTCTATTTAAAATATAATTTCATGTTAATTATTATCTAAACAGCTAATATTCCCAACAATTTATAGGGAGGGAAAAAAAAAGAATCCTTGCTTTTAAGTAGCCACTTGAAGCATTGAGTTTGACTTTTCGGGTTATTTCCCCTCCAATTTAAGAAAATAACTTGTGCCTCCCGTCTTGGAGGCAAATCACTTGATTTTTGTGTAGCTTGTTGACTTGATTGTTTCATTACGAAAAGAAAATAAAAAATATTTTAAAAAATAATAAAGTACACATTAGATCAGATCATATGCTCTTTTACTGGATATTTTTTGCGCAACAAAAATAAAAATGAGGTAATAAAGGGTTTTTTTTATATAGGTCCATTACATTCAATATTTTGAGATTAGGCCCTCAAAATTATTGACATGCTATTTAGTCCCTTATATCTTATTAGTTCTTTCAAATTGGTCTTACTGTATATATCTTGTTGCCTTTTACTTTCCGATGTTATTTACTTCCTTGTGTTTTTTTTGCTTAGGTGTAATGCGGATTCATATGTAGCTTCTAAGTTATTGTCTTTACTTTAATGCAATTTACTTTCCTTGCAATTTATTGCTTAATTTGTTTATTGCTTTTCAATTAATTTGGATCCTAAAGTTTACCCAGTTTTCCACTTCGATACTCGTCATATTTCATTAGTTTCTCTGTAGAATTTTAAAAATGTGCTTAATATGTTATACCCCGTTCACTATTAAATGGGAACATTTAGTTGTTTGGATCCCTAGCAATGATTAAAATGACCCTAAATATGATACAAATTTAACAAAATATGAACTTAAAGTGACAAGGTATCAAAGTGTCAAAACATGCTTCATCAAAGTCAAAATATGGCTAACCTTTAGGCACCAAAGTGAATACAAAGGTATGTTTGGCAACTTTATAAAATTAGGCTAGGTTTGGTAAAAACATGGCTAAAAATGGTACAATGCAAACTTTTAAGTTCAATTTTAAAGACTTAAACTGATTTAGTTGTGGACTAGGGGTAAGCCTGGTCCACAACTGAACTGGTTCTCACAAGAATTAGTACTAAAATTTTGGTCTATTTTTTTACTAAGTTGCCAAACGCACGCTATGCCTTTGTTAATGTCTTTGCTCAGAGTAGGCTAGTTGTTTAACTACACATGTTGAATTACAACACCGCCCTCTAAGTGAAAACTTTCCCCCAAAAAACCCTCTCTTCTCGCTTTTTCCCGCTGAAAGAAAAGAGAATCAACTCTTCAAATCAAGAGAAACTTTTCCCCCAAATTTCTCCCTAATTCCAACGTTAGTTTCCCTTTATTATCCGATTAAAGATCTCAAAATGGTGCTAGATGCAGCGGAGGTGGCGTTGTTCTACCCATTGAATCTGGTGATGGCAGCAAATAGGACCTCCTGGCCTGATTTCTCTACTCAAAAATATAAATGGTGCAAACTTTAAGAAGAGTTCATGGCTTAATTCGCATCAAATTGTCTTACCTTATTTGTCTGCATGTAGAGGCCTTAGCTAGTTGATTCCTTTAACTGTGAGGTTAATGGAGTTCCTTTTTCTGTTTCTTGGGGATTATGGAGCATACAAACAATCACACAAATCAAGGAAATCAATCAGTAAATAGTACAAAGAGTTGTCAACATCCATGATCCCTCACCAAGGAGATCCACTATCTTCACAAACCAACTAGATAGCTGACACATCTAGTACAAGCAATACAAGTTTTGTAAGACGTTTTCCATATATATGTAAATATAGTATTATATTAATATTATATTTAATTAGTTTTGGAAAATTAATGATCCATTTTAGTGGGAAGTTGCCAATGATCAAGGCAACTACTACCCATGATCCTCCCCCACCTTTGGAAACCACCCACTTTCTACACTATCTTGTCCACCACTCTATGATGGCTAGAGTAGTATAAATAAGCAAGATATGTTTCATAAAAGGTCACCAAATCTACTCTCAATATATTATTTTCTACACCATCTAAAAGTGAGAAGTGAGGGTTTGGAACCGAAGGTTTTCTACTAATCTACAATTAAGGTTTTCAAAAGTGCTACTAATGCTTTCAAAAGCAATGGCTGGAGGTAAATTAATCGATCTCGTTTTTATTGCTTCCGCTTTATTATTATATGTTCATATAGAAATTAGAACATGTAAATATATATGATATGATTTACATTTGGTATCAGAGCTTGTTATTACCTCTGCCTTGCTTGATATTTGTTTAGAGCTACGTACATCACATTATTATTTTTCTTTCAATGCACAAATGGAAACATTATTCATGGGCATTTGTGTTGATGAGTACGTAGTTACTTAATAATGTAGGTAGTCTATGCATTGTCATTAATTGAAAAATGACAAAAGTTTTGTTATAGAAATAGCATAGCTTTACTTACAGAAACTATTTGATATGTTGGAATAAATCTAAATCAAGTGGTAAAATGATAAAAGCAAAGATGATAGGAGTACTGATGTATGTTCCTATTCATAATTTTTATATCATGCTATAAGATACAGTGTTGTATTTTGATCATATGGACATATATTGCATATTAATTTCATCATTAAATATTTTAGTGATATTTATTAAATTAGTGGACATTTAATGATCAAAATTATAGAGCTTTAACATTTTAATTATTGTTATTCATTAACATTATGTTGAAGTGAAGGAATAATATATAAAAGGATTATGTCAAGTGATTCGTTAATTTTAGTAATTAGAGACTAGTCACAGCACACTAGTACAGATTTTCGCTTGAATAGCGCTTAAATTTAGGCTTGGATAGCGCTTTTAAGCGCTATGCAAGCTACCGCTATGGTAGCTACAATAGCGCTTAAAAAAGCGCTATCCGAAGGCTCGACTATAATAGCGCTTTATAAGATAGCGCTTATAAAAGCGCTATCCAAGTAAAAAAAAAAATCGTTTGCTTCTATAGCGCATAAATAAGCGCTATTGTAGTTCCAAAAAAAAAAAACTATGATAGCGCTAAAAAAAACGCTATTGTAGTTAGCTATTTGAACTACAATAGCGCTTTAAAAAGCGCTATGCCAGTTCCAAAAAAAATACTGTATATTTACCCTATAGCGTTTAAAGAAGCGCTAACTGAGTTTTTGCATCTGTTTTTTTAATTATTTTTTTAATTTTTGATACCTAATTTTCTAGGTCTAAATATTTAAATACTTACATAAATAACGATTTTCTATCCATCAATAACAATCTAACAAAAGGACAAAAATAATATCCATTCATACAAAATATATATATTACAATCATTCAGTCAAAACATTATATATAACTGTTAAAATGGAAATACAAAAATTAGTTAGTAGCACAATCATAACTAATATCCTAAATGTTGTCCTTCAACTTGACATCTTGTCCTTGAGGAACCGGTTATACAAATATCCTCCCCAATTGAATCTAAAATTCTCCATCTTCATTGGAGGATAAAATTTGAGTGGCTGACTATGAACAAACTGTAAAACACAAAAGTATAAAATATAATTAGATGAAATAAAATACTTCAAAAATCAAGAATGTATAAGTAATTCATTAAAATCATTTCTTACATAAACAGGAATACTGGTATCACCAAAAGCCAAGATATATATCCTCAATGAAGCAGCAAACATAATGACCACAATGAATGCCATCCATCTGCTTTGGACACTATCGAAAAAAAAAATTCAATTATACATGACACCAGCTTGTTAAAAAAGAAAGCATTGCTAGTATTCATCAATATCTTCATCTGTTATTGTACTATCCTTAGAACTGAAAACCATTTCAGCACCAAACCTCACCATTTGCAACAATTCATCCTTATTAACAGCTATATATAAAATGCTTACTCTTTTGCTCGGCCAATCTGCCTTGTTGAATAACTAAAGCATCAAGAGCAAGCTTCTTATATGCCCTCTCAATAAATTTTTCCTCATTATACAAACCAAACATGGTGCCTGAAACACTTGAAAGGTTCTACAGTAAAACATGTTATACATCCAAACCTAAGATCATTATACAAACTAAACATGGCCGCGTAGATAAGATAGCAAAGCTTCGACCAGGTCCTCATTTTCACTACCTATATATACAACACTAACAAATCCCCTCTAGCTAGCAACAAAGCTGAGAAATTACTATATAGGGAAGAGAGGTCCAGTTCCACCCTCCTTCTCAGCATCAGGAACACTATTGTAGCAGTAGAGCTGGTTCGACAACTCCCAGCTCCAGTCATCCTTCCTCAGTGCATTATGCCACCCTTCATCCATCTAATAAGACATAATGTCAAAGATCCCAAAAAGAATCACGATAAATGAACAAGAAACCTAGTGAGGCAGGAAATGAAACAAATAATGATAAAAGACGAACAGATTAGATGGATGAACTTACATCGCCATATGGAAGGTTGTTCCTTAAAAGATTTGAGCCCTGACCATAACTTGCAAATAGTATTCGTCAAAATCAAAGACGACGATAAAAAAAATTATTGGGCAACAGAAAACAGATAGCATTGGACACCAAATATCTTACAGTACCTATCTCCAGACTGCTCAGGAAATGATCATAGGACAGCAAAAAATCATACAGTGCCCAAGTTGGACACCAAAAATTTTACAGTACATATCTTAAGACTGCTCGGGAAATGATCTTCAGTATGGTATATCAAAACCATAGAACACCTATCAGAATCAACGACACTACTACCAGGACTAATCCCATTAACCATCTGAAAATATCAACAGCGATCAATGCCCTAAGCATGTCCAAGAACGACCAAATCACATAAGGTCAGCGTTAACATACCAGATACCCAAGTATTGTGCACAATCACACGACCACATGCACCCCCCAATGCAAACACACAACCACCACAGATCTCCCGCACCTATGGACGCATACGACAGCCCCCCCAATGTATAACAGAGATCCAAATATGTGCATGTATGTCTTTCTGAAACAGAATACAGAGGACGCTCGGACTAACAGAAATTAATAGGAAATGCCATTATATGACATAAAATAAATCAATGTATGAAATTAACAATGATGCGCCACGTACACCATGAGAAGTGCACAGGACATTGTAAACAAGATATAACTCAAACAACAAAGGCTCAGTCAAGGTAGCATGATCAAAAGCAACAAACCCAGCAACCCTCCAAGCAAAATCAACAAACTCAGTCAAGGTAGCATGATCAAAAGCAACAAACTCAGTAACAAGCTATAACTCAAATAACCAAGGCTCAGACAAGCAACCATTAGAAAACTCATAATAGGACCAAGGTAGGGGCTCAGATATAGATATTAAAATTGAATACATGGATTGCCTCATCTAACAATGATTTTGCAATGTAGGTTGCAATCACATGAATGGATTGCCTCACCTAACATTTTAAATACAATGTAGGTTGCATTCTCATCCTAGATTGCCCTACCTAAACAAAGCAAAACATTGTAGATTGCATTCTCATAATATGACCATCATCATTGCCCAAATTGAACAATACAAAATAGCCATACCAATACATATCGTGCAATGTAGGTTGCTATCAAGTATCATATTCATCCATATTTATATAAACCTGCAAAAGAACCCAAGCTCATATTCAGTTTATACAAAAATATGACCATCAAGTATCATTTTTTAGTACAAATTCAGTGTCAAAATCTAGTGTGTCAGTAATGCTTTTGTATGCAAAATCATTTGTATGCAAAAATCTAGTGTGTCAAAATTTAGAATCTGATTTTGTATGCTTTTGTATGCAAGAAAGGAAGCAAGATTCAGTATGCTAATTGCCACAATCCATAAAAAACACATACACACAATTCATAGTGAAGTTTATAATGAACTCAAAATTCACAGCATGAAATCAACATAATTTGCACACTTGTATCCAAATCAGAATTCTACTCTCTGAACTGTTCAATATTGGAAAGGGTTAATTGCATATGTATACCCACCCACCAACACATCCATGCACAGATAATTTACACATACCCACGCACCTGAACACTAACACATAACAGCCACAAGAACACACATTCATGCATACACTCGTGCGCGCACAAATACAAATGCACACATGCACACAAGCAACAACATCTCATAGTACCAGCATGCTTGAGAAATTTCTGTGCCTTTCAGATATTATGACTTGCATGTATCTATTATTTTGTAATTATGTGTATTGCACACAAGCAACAACACCTCTTATAATAGAAGAATTTTTGCTCCATGAGTATTGCAGTTATAAACAGCTTTGTTTCTTGAACACAATGCACAAGGATGTCTTCTTGAACACAACGCAGAACGAATGCACCTGATATAACTTAAAGCAAACTATTTGAAATACATGAAAAATGATAAGGAAAGAAAAAAATAGCTGTTTCCCCAATTTCCACATGGGACTAGTGATGAAGCTATCAAATAAAAATTGTAACAATCAGACCAGTTGCTTCTGTAAGTTCTTCCTTGAACAATGTCGATGTTTATTGTCTATATCTGATAATTGGATGTAAAACAAATTAAACATGGAAGTAAATGTTATTCATTCAGCACAAAGCATTCAGAAAATTAGCAATAATGCTAGCTAAAAACAAGTGAATATTAATAACTTCTATCTAGATGCAAATTAACATATTATGAAATATTTTGTTAACACTGTGCTACCTCTGGGTCTAGAAGATCAGAAACAACTAAATACTAGATGAACTAGAATTAAGATAAAAAAAAAATTCTCAAATATATTCACAGAATTAAATAACTAATTATTTGCAAATTATTACTTGCATCGCTTCGCAAGAATTTACTGTAATTTGTGCTTAACTTTTTAAAATTTACTCATTTTAAATAAATACAACAAAAAAATTTAGGGAAAATTGTGTCCAGGCCCCAAAAGTGAGAACTTCATGTGACAAGGCCCCTCGTATTTCGGCCCATGTGCATTAGCCCCCAAAAGTCAAGACTAATGTTTTAAGCCCCCTCCACGTCAGCGTTGTACAAAAGCAGATTGTATTTTTTCAAAAAAGGCGATACTGCCCTTCTCCTTCTTCCCCAGACGAGGCGCCGTCCCTTAACAGTAGACACTCCTCTTTAATGCGATAAGATGGAAGAAATGGAGGGAAATTTCCCCCTTTTTTCCCATCATGAGCAATAACTATTTAGTTATCCATTACTTCTCCTCAGACCAAAATTCTCTCCTTTACTCGCGCCATTAATCTTACCTTCTCTTCAAAATGGCTGAGAAGGACATCATTTGCATTGTCTCTTCGGGCTACAAAGCGGTATTTTTGAAGATTAACTCCTCAACCACCATCCTGGATCTCAAATTTGATGTGGCAGAGAGGTTAGGTATTCCATATGAGTCATTAATTCTGTCATACGAAGATGAAACAGCTGGAAGCTTGAAATTTCCTATTGAGAATGAGGGGGACATGATGTCTATGGTGGAGCATTGCCACAATCTTGGACTGAAAGAGGTTCACATGAAAGCTTTTAAAGAAGCTGATGATTTGCAGAATATACAATGCAATGAGCAAGTCCAACCTTGCAAAGAGCAAGTCCTACAAGACAAGTAGGTTAACTGCGAAGTAAACGAACGCTAGCGCTAATCGTCTTCTTTTTGTCCATGTTGAATGTTAAACTGGATTTCAGATGCATTTCAACAATATGTTAGTTGTAATCGTTGACCTGTTAGTTCTAATCATCGTGTTGTTGCTGAACGGGTTTTTGTTAGTTCTAATCGCTATTTTGTTAGTTCTAATCGCTATTTTGTTAGTTCTAATGGCTATTTTGTTAGTTCTAATGGCTATTTTGTTAGTTATAATCGCTATTTTGTTAGTTATAATCGCTATTTTGTTAGTTCTAATGGCTATTTTGTTAGTTCTAATGGCTATTTTGTTAGTTATAATCGCTATTTTGTTAGTTCTACACGATTGCATGCATCTTAGTTCTACATGATTGCATGCATGTTAGTTCTATTAATACATATAGGGGTTTCTGTTAGTTCTAGTAGCTATTTTGTTACTTCTACACGATTGTATGTTAGTTCTATCACCAGTTCCATATGGGGTAGAGCTACTCTAAAGCGTGTTAGACCTATCAACACTTTTATTTGTGTAGTTTATGATTAACTAATTTCCTGTTGTTAATATTTGCAGCGCTTCCAGAAGTCTAAACTCGAAAAGTATAGAATGTGTCCCGCCGGAGTTGTCGTCCACAACTGTTGCAGATAAGAATCCCAATGACATTCCTTCAAGAGATAATGTTATGATGATTGATGACATGATTAACAGATCTGAGAGGATTCCTGCTTGGTGGCACACTGCGTTAACTGGGGAGGGGCAACGTTTTGAAAGTGCGAAGGAGTTAAGATTGGCCTTGCTATACTACTCCATGGCCAAAAAATTCGAATATGAGTTTGTGAAGAATGAACCAAAGCGTATTCGAGTTTTTTGCCGGTTTAAGGTAGCCAAAAATTGCCCATGGATGTTATTTGCCTCTCCGCCGAAGAATGATAATAGACTTGAAATAAAAAGTTTCGTGGACATTCACAACTGTGGACAACATGCCAATAATGCAGGTCAATCTAGAGCCTCTCGTCATTTCATTGCTACCCAATTACAACCAACGTTGAAGGTACGTCCGGATATACGACCTATTGATGTTCAGAAGGAGTTTCTAAGTTCATATGGGATTAGGGTTGAATATAGTAAGATTTGGTGGGGGTAAAGAAAGAGCTCAAGAGCGATTATATGGTGATGCTTATGAGTCCTACGATCAATTGAGATGGTAAATCAGAAGATCATATATACACAAGTTGCTGTTGTTTTCATTTATATGACGCTATAAGTCTCATAACTTTATAATGTTGAAACTAACGCTTAATCTTCAATTATCTAGGTATGTAGACGAGGTTAAGAAGACAAATCCGGGAAGCTACATTCACGTTGAACAAGACGCGGGTAGGTTTACAAGGATATTCATCTGCTATGCGGCCTGCATAAATGGTTTTTTACAAGGTTGCAGACCACTTATATTTTTGGATGGAACCTTTCTGAAAGATCGATTCAAAGGTATACTATTAAGCGCCGTAGCATATGATGGCAATCAAGGGATATTTCCATTGGCCTATTGTATCTGCGATCAAGAAAATAATGTTAACTGGAAGTGGTTCCTACAAGGTTAGTTCCAACATTATACATGATGGTGCCAATAAAAATAGAACTAACACACCACAATCAAATGAACAAATAGAACTATCACGCTGCACATTAGATCTAATACTAAGGTGGACAGATTTACCACGCTAGACACTAGGACTAACACTATCAATATTAGAACTAACACAACAGACAATAGGACTAACACTATCAATAACAGAACTAACACAACAGACAATAGAACTAACACTCTGCATATTAGATCTAACATGACACTAAACAGAACTAACACAACAGACAATAGAACTAACAAAAAAGACAATAGAACTAACAAAACAGACAATAGAACTAACAAAACAGACA
>BQKN01061199.1:239418-252140 GCA_022839385.1 Asparagus kiusianus | reverse complement strand
AGGGTGGCTCGGCTACCGAGCCACCTCAGGGTGGCTCGGCTTTGGCCGAGCCACCTTGAGGTGGCTAGGCTTTTGCCGAGCCCCCTTGGGGTGTTGATTTTCGTCGTTTCACATTTTCCAGTTCTGTATTCGATTTATCCGGACCTTGATTTGACAGTCTGGATCTTGATTTGGCACTAAATCCACCTTGGTGTTTGAGTTCGAATCCGTTTTATGGTTGGACAACTCGTTGACTTCCCGAACCGTTGGATTGGTTCCGCACACGAATGCATTCCGTTGCTCGCGTGCAATTCGTTAACCACATCGCCTCGTCACTCGATGGTTCGTTGATTCGTTGAATCCCCGTGTCGAGTTATGCTAAGGGACCTATAGGCAATTTTATACGCCTACAGATACCCCCTCCAAAGTATTTCAGCCTCGTTCTTTTATAGAAGGGTCTGGAATGCTTTGGATATGATTGCCCCTACCCTCAGTTAGTGTAACGGGACCTTGGAATGACTTTTTTGTTCTGTATTCCTTCAATCCTTCAGGCTATTCGGTGCTTTGTCGAACGTCTGTAAGGGTTCCGGTGCTACATTTATTGTCTGACCGTTGTTGGAATTTTGAACTTGAAGTCGATTCCTGATTTTCCAATCTTTAGCTCGTGCTTGTTGGTTCAACATATAACTGACCCTCGATGGTTGGCGTTGAGTCCTTATTTGCGACGCGTTGTCCGGCGTTGTGTTATTGAGTTATCCTTAAGAATATTTTTAGAAAAATATTCTCCAGGAACTTCTCAACAACAAATAGGGAATAGTTTATACTCGTATACCTTATTGGAGTATTTCTCATATCTGAATGAGCTGAATCGGTATAATTATCTGAACCGGTCTGATAATGACCCAAAAAGGCAGTAATTTGGCATGAAAATTCTTCCGATCCTTCCGAATACGCGGGAGAGACCAAAATAAATAAGGGATTGAACCCTCGGTCGATTTGAAGTTGTTTCGACGCTCAATTCAGCTTCAATTTGAATTCTGGTTCAATTCTGGTTCAACCTGGTTCAAGACTGGTTCAACCTGGTTCAAACTGGTTCAGGACTGGTTCAAGACTGGTTCAGACTGGTTCATCCTGGTCTGGTCTGGTTCAGTCTGGTTTGGTCTGGTTCAGCCTGGTTTAGCCTCTTTTGAACTGATTTGGACTGGTCTGGTCTGGTTCACCCTGGTCCGGTCTGGTTCAAGGCTGGTTCACTATATAAAAGGGGGTCTTTTTTCTTTTCCTTTTCTTTTCTTTTCCTCTTTCTAGGGCCGGCCACCCATCTCTCCCTCTTCTCTTGATTTTCCTTCCCTCGAGCATCTTTTCACCTTCAAACCTTGAAATTTGTCTTAGATCTAGGTTTCCTCTTGATCTTAGACCAAAAAATCCTTCAAAAATTCCTTATTTAAAGTTTCTCTCAGGCCCCTCGAGCGCGTGGTTCGAGCTCTTTTCAAGGTCTAATTTTTGTCGGATCCTCAAGCTTTTCCTCAGGTAAACCCTCCATGATTTTTGGATATTTCATGTTTAATTTAATTTATGAATTTATGGGATTGTATATGAGGGTTAGGATTATGATTTGGCGCCTCGAGCTTCTCTTTCAGGGGGGTAGAATTGATAAAAAGGGGAACTTTTTTCTGGATCTGATCCCTCCATTTATTTTGCAGATCATTATGTCGCGTGTCTCGAGAAGTCGCTCCCCTGCTGCGTCGGCTGATGGCGCGCCTCCCTCTTACGCTGGTGAGCTATTTTTGGCATATTTGGAAATTTACAAATTAGCCCTTTTTTTCTTGGAAATTTGCAAATTGGTCCTTTTACCCCACGTTGTTCTCCTTGGTGAGGCAATCGGGAAGAGCCTTGATTCTCCTTGGTGAGGATTGACGCTTTAAAGATAGGTTTTGCTTGGTCAAAACCATATCTCAAAATAAAGGGGGCGATTTGAGACTGCATTGTGCTTTATAAGGCAGGGATATATTATCAATATACCCTATCTTGTGATTGCACAATGTGGCCAAATCGTCTCACCCTTTATAAGGCAATGACTCTATCTTACCCATTTGTAAGATGAGTTCAATTTTCTTTTATAATTGAGACTAACAGGTGTTTAACTGTTTTATTTTTAGTGGGATATCCTTCTGGATCATTCTCATCTCATGCGGTATATGGGCGTCGTGGCGAGTACTATTCGACTTCCGACGATCTTTCCCCCATTCCAGTTACTCCTCAGTTCGTTTTGGGTACATCGACTGAGGTTGCTCAAGTGGTGAAGGAAGGTGGGCATCGAGCTCTCCGACAGTTGATTACCGATGCACCTTTCGTGAAGGATGCCAGTTCTATTCAGCCTCTCAGGAAGAGCGATTTTTTATTTGGCGACTCTGTCGAAGACCCGGATGCCGTGTTTATTGATGCCGAGCAGTGGCTTCATAAAACTAGCAGTGGTTTTATATATTTGCCGAAGATTCCTCGGCATCGTTCATTGACTGAGCTCAGGCGTCAGGCTGTGACACGGGAGATGTCGTGGCGCTTGACGGAGGAGCATGAGAGCATCCACTGCGGCTACATCACTCATCAGGCATTTCCTAACTCGAGCAGGAGTCATGTCACCGGATTGTGTCCTGGAGTATTGGGGCTGGATGCACCACCACGTAACGAGTTTCTTGCCACCGCTTCTACTTTGAGGAATCGTCTCGCTGCTCTAGGACGGGAGATGCCTGCGACGCGTCACAGAATTTATGGTTGGGTCCATTCTTTGGACAAGTTTTGGTGGACTCGTATGACGACGTACGTCTTAAGCCGATGGGGCGAGGAGTTGCACGCTTGTGGCTTATATGCAGCCGTTCGTGCCACCATGTATGGTTTGCCTGTCAGTGCGAGGCATTTCTGTGCTTTATTCGAGCTTTATAATCCAGATTCGAACACTTTTCTGACCCGGCAAGGGGAGTTGGGCTTGGCTCTTCACGAGATGCACAGGATTTCTGGCTTGCCCATGGGACAGATGTTATATCAAGAATACTTTCCCTCTAATCATGAATTGAATCAATTGAAGGATCGTATGCCCGACCGCTATGAGACTCTATGGGACCTCACTTGTCACTATCATATTGCTTTGGCGCAGTCTGAGCCTTTAGCAAAGAGGACTAAGGTATTCGTGAGTCTGAAGCAGTTTGCAAATTATTTGTTCAAGAATCTGGAGAATAATTCTGGCGAGGCTATTTGTGAGTTGGCCCCACTTACTCCCTCAGGGGTGAACAGTCTACTGAAGAAGATTGACGCTTATTCCTATACCACTAGCAGTCCTAAGGGTAGCTTTCCTATAGGGACCAAGTTCAAATCATTCTTATGGCATGCAACTGCACCGATTCGACCGATGACTCTTCTTGCCGGTTATCTCGCTATTTAGTTAAAGAAATGTGTGGTTCCATATCAGTCTGGCGACGCCTTGCCCTTGGAAGTGCTCTACCCAGCAGTTCAGCTCGCCTACAAGAAAGAACTTTCACTTCTTCCGGTGATGGTGGCTAACATTCATCGAGGACTTCGACAGCTTTCTGGTGCCTTTACACGAAAGGAAAGTGATTTGCCGGGTCAGATTCCCACTATTAAGACGGAGCTTCCGTACACTTATTTGATGGCTTGGTTAGTCCTTCACCGTTCTGACATGATGTCGGTACTGAACGCCACAGACCACTCCGTTCCCCTACTACAGTTGCTTGAGAATGGCAAGTGAGAGGGGCGCGGATTTTCTGACATCAGACAGCAGCTGCAGGTCCACAAGTGTTGGACATTTTCCACTTGCTTTTCGCAGTTCTCCGGCCGATACGGCGATTGTTTGATAGATGAGGAGAGGCCGAGGGAGTATCGAACTCACTTAGACATCGGCTGCTTTAACTGGCTGTTGAACATTAGGCCAGGTTATCTGACTTTTCGGGTGAGGGATCAGTGTTTCATAGAGCCATATCTACCATGCCGATTCGCTCGCCAGTTTGGCTATGATCAGCTTTACGTCGGGAATCCCCGTCAGCAGCTTCGGGCTCACGGCGGTTTGGTGGATGGTCTCCGTGCATGGTTGTGGACCGTGACTGGCTGTACTAGTGCTAAGTTCAGTCTCCCGAGTGCTGATCGGCAGTTGAACCTCACTTTCTTAAGCTGCAAGTGGTTGTTAGCAGCTAATAAGACTATCCCCGTGAAGCTGATCGCAGAGCTAGAGGCCGAGGAAGCTTCTCAGGTTGATTCTCATAGGATTTGGGAGAACGCTCGGTCACAGAGGATACGGAACAAGACTCGTCGGATTGATGAAGAGGGAAAGAGGACCTTCCATTCTGTAGACAAGGCTTCAGGCGAAAATCCTGAAGATTACGAGGACTTTTCCGAACGAGGTTAATCATTCATCTTCTTCTTCTGCTTTCCAGAATTATTAAAGCTGACAATGGTTTGATATTTCAGGGACCATTGGTGACCAGGAAGAAGAGTTCTGTCATCCTCCCCAGGCGAGACCTTCGATTATTATTCCTGCTGCTAGGCGGAAGAGATTAGCTCGCAAGCCGCGCGCAGCTTCACAAGCATCTGATATGGATTTGGCCGGTGATGATCCTGCTAGTGATGGAGGTAACCTCTACCCTGTAAACCATCCTCTTGATTATTCAGAATATTGACTCTTGCTTTTCCATCTCTATATAGGAGAGCGTGGAGACAGCGAGATGAGTCCTGATCCTGTTCCTATATCTCCTGGTGAGCCTGACTCACCGCGCCAGGTGGAGAGGCCTGCAGTGGCTGTCGACGTTAGGGAGGATATCAATGTAGGACCCGACCCAGCGAATCCAGGTACATCTACCATTGACAATATATCTTTTGGATGACACGCAAAGGAGTCGAATGATTCAGAATTTGCGCATCCTCTAATTGTCTCTGTACTTCTCGCTCCTTCAGATAACTTGCAGGAGGCGAATGTGGATTTTAGAAATAAAGAGGCTAATGCACCCGTAAAAGGTAACTCATTTCAATTGGTTGTAGTCTCTTCATTCTTCTTTGGTACTTATATTCTCTTGTGTCAGACTTCTCGATTGATGATTTTGATGAGGAAGGCTTGCTTGTGGATACTCCTATGATTCACTTCATGTGTGGATCTCCTCAGATTGATGACCAGTTGCCTGGAGATATGTTTCCTGAGTCCACATTCCCTGAGAACCTTGAGGGTGGTTCTTTTGAATGTACGTGCCTCCTCCCAAGTTAATTATAGGACTAGCCAATTCTTGACTAATGCAGCTATAATGTGATGTCTCTGAGAATTCTGTTTTGAATTTGACAGGAGCTTTTGTCGAGAATGATCCCATTGAGCCGGCTGCGAGACCAACTACTCCAGTTGATAAATCTACAGCGATTACACCCCCAGTACCCCCAGTGACTCAAGAGGGTATGAATTAAGCAACTGAGAATGTTATTTATTTCCTCCTCAAAACATTTTTGACGGATTTCTCCTTCTTTGTATAGGGTCTTCTTCTCGGCTTCATATCCTAGTGAAGGAATTGCTATCAGACAACGATCCTGAGAAGATCGTTCTCTGCATAGAACTTCGCTCCTTTTTCTCCTTCGTGAATGCTATGATTGGCAAGCTCTTCCACGGTGGACTCTTCCTTCGCCAATTCAAGCCTTTCCTTGATTCCAAAGTCAATTTGATAAGGGAAGCAGGATATCCAGATTTGGCACAGGCTATAGTTGATGACCTCGATTGCCTAGATAATGAGCTTCAGATGTTTCGTGAGCTCCGAGATGCAGGCGCCTCCTTATTTATTGCTGCCGAGCTGGATACCCGCTTACAGTCATCGTGCGAGACTCAGATTCTTGCTGAGCTCGAGATTCAGATACAGCGGGACCAAGTAGATCGAGTTGAGACCAGCCTTACTGTTAGATCATCTTCGCTTGCCGAGCTCGACCTTTCTATTACTTCTTGTGCGACCGAGATAGACCAGCTCAGAAGAGCACTCCGTGAAAAAGAGGAAACTATGGATATTCTTCAGATGACGAAAGCACAGGATCAGCAAACCCATACTGTCTTATCTGATGAGCTGAAATCCTTGAAGCAGAAGCTAGTTGAGACAGAGGAGATTGCTGCGAGGACTTCAGCTACCACCGAGGAGTCCATCAGAACTGAACTTAGGCAAGCTTATGATGAGAAGCTGTCTAAGATCAGTCAGCAGATTTTTGGTCATGGGCTTGATGTATGATTTTGTTTGCTGAGTACTTTGACTTTTGATACTCTTAGTGAAACTGGTTTTGATCTTTATCTTTATTATGATTCGTCATTCCATTTGAAATGATTGACCATAATACTCATAGGATTTTTGGCAAACCCTCAGCCATCAACGGGTTTGATGAGTCTTTACCGACTGCCGTTTGAGTCGGGCTAGCATGCGAATTGTTTAAATCCGTTCGCATGTAACGTTACGCTCAGAGATTGAATTCTCTGAGACTTTGTGCTATGATGTCGAATACATAGACTTCGCCATTGTTACAGAAATAGGCTACCCGGCGACACGTGTTAGGTGTTGGCTTTAGGATTTTTGGCTAACCTCCAGCCTTCAACGGACTTGATTAGCCTTTACCGACTACCGTTTGAGTCGGGCTAGCATGCGGATTGTCTAAATCCGTTCCGCACGTGACGTTAAGCTAAAAGAGTTAACTCTTTTAGTGCTACGACATTGAATACATAGACTTCGTCTTTCTCCTGTGAAAAGACTAAACAGCAACATGTATGAGACGTTGACTTAGAATTTTTGGCAAATCCTCAGCCTTTAACAGATTTGATGTGCTCTTACCGACTACCGTTTGAGTCGGGCTTACATGCGGATTGTCTTAATCCGTTCCGCATGTGACGTTGTGCTAAAGGAATGAACTCCCTTAGACTTTTAGCTACAACTTTAAATATGTAGACTTCGCCATTGTCATGGGAATAGGCTACCCAGCAACGTGTATTAGACGTTGGTTTATCCCTACTTAGGCTTCGGGACAAAGGTCCCCAGAGTCAGGCTCTGGTATCTTTTTCTACGGATAAAGACCAAACCGGCGATACGTGTTAGGCGTCAGCATATCCTTTCTTAGGATTCAGGATAAAATTCCCCATACGTGTAAGGCATGGATTTTGATGTTATTAATAATAACCTACCACAATATTGAATATGTGGACGAGTATTCTTTTTAATGGTTAAGAACTAACCAGCGGCGCGTGTTAGGCGTAGACTTATCCTTGCTTAGGTTTTAGGATAAAATACCCCAGGATCGAACTCTGGTGTCTTTTTTTCAATCGGAGAAAGACTAACCCGGCAGCGCGTGTTAGGCGCAGACTTATCCCTGCTTAGGATTCGGGATAAACTTCCTAGGATGAATCCTAAATTTTTAAATTTTGGAAAAAGAGTTGGTGTGCGAAAGGAAGAATTTAATATTCTATTCCCCGAACAAGGAAGGAAGAATTTTATATTCTATTCCTTGATTCTGGAAAGGAAGAATTTTATATTCTATTTCCAGTGCAAGAAAGAAACTAGAAGTGGGATCTCCACTCCGAGAATCCGGGAGACCTAGATAAACTTACCTTTTATAGGATTGGTTATCTGATCGAAAGATGAGTTCTTCGTTTATCGAAGTGATATTTCAACTTCGGTTATAACCATGAGAAGGTTTAACCAAAGAGAAAAGAAAGGGAGTTCTTTCGTTTATCGAAAGGGGACTCCGAACTGAAAGTGGACCTCTTGTTCATGAAAAGAGTCAAGAGGGCCAGAAGAACATTTTTTGGTGGACTCACTGTCAATTGGAATTGATCAGTGAGGGATTTTGGTGGTGAAAATGATTTTGGGTTATCCTCTAGAATATTGAGTGTAATATTCTTCAAGGAACTTCCCGATAAATGGGTTATTCTGAATGTACTAAGGATAGTACTTTTTCAAAAACTTTCCATTTATTGGCATTAATTGCCTGATACCCTCTAGAGAAATTAGGCGATATGCGCCGTTTGAATAGACTGTGTCTATTACAAACGGTCCTTCCCACTTGGGTTCGAATTTACCTTTCTTCTTGGAGTTGAGGATTATTGGTCGGCGAGCAGCGAGGACCAGATCTCCTTCCTTGAAGCTTCTCTGTCGGACCCTCTTGTTGAAAGCCCTAGATATCCTGGCTTGGTAGAACTCGATGTGTTGTTGAGCTTTCAAGCGCCTTTCATCCAACCTCTCGAGTTCTTCGAGACGTTTTTGATGCTGCTCTTCGGTCGTCATCTCCGTTGCGAGAGCGATCCGAAGGGAGGGGATTTGAATCCCCAACGGTAGCACTGTTTCACATCCGTACACCAACGAATAGGGGGTGGCTCCCGTAGGTGTGCGTATGGTGGTGCGATAAGCCCAGAGCGCTTCGCCGAGTTTATCGTCCCAATCTCGCTTATTGGTTTTCACAAGTTTTGACAGGATCTTGATGATCGTCTTGTTGAAAGCCTCAGCTAATCCATTAGCAGCGGGATAATAAGCCGTTGACGAAACATCTTGAATCTTGAATTTGTCTCAGAACCTGATGAAAGCGTTGCTTATGAATTGTGGACCGTTGTCATGAATGATCCGTCTCGGCACGCCGTGTCGGTATATGACATGATGCTTGATGAAGTTGATGACATTGTTCGTCTTCACTTCTTTAAGCGGAATTGCTTCAGCCCACTTCGAAAAGTAGTCCGTGATAGCGAGGATAAATCGATCACCTTTGACTGAAGGAGGAAAAATAGGACCGACAATGTCCATACCCCATGTCTCGAATGGCCAGGACGTGGTTGACGTGTGTAACCGCTCCGGTGGTTGGTGCATATAATTCGCATGCACTTGACAGGCGTGACATTCTCGTGCATATTCGATTGCATCACGTACCATTGTTGGCCAGAAATATCCCATTCTTCTGATTCGATCATACAGTTTGGGACCAGGCTGATGCGCACCGCATTCTCCTTCGTGTGCTTCCTTAAGAACTTCTTTTGCTTCTTCGTTCGAAAGGCATCGGAGAAGCAAATCATCATACCCTCGACGGTATAATGTACGGGTCTCGGTATTGTAAAAGAACCGTGGTGCTCTTCGGCGAATAGATTCTTTTTCTTTTACATCCTCCGGCAAAATGCCATATTGGACATAATCAATGATGGGAAAGCGCCAATCTCGAGACTCAGACCCGATTTGGGTTGAGTTCACCTCTTTAGCGTTTTCATTTCTGTTATCTTCCTCTTCGATATCCATATTGTATATGGGTATACAGAGTTGATGTGATCTCACTGTGACTAATAGTTCAGTTTCGGGCGGCTGCGCGAGTGATACTGCTAGTGCTGCCAGTGCATCCGCATAAACGTTCTGGAGACGAGGGATGTATTCAATATAGAATTCTTCAAAAGAATCCGCTATCTTGATGGCCTCTTGGTTGTACGGAATTAGATCTGGGTTCCTGACTTCATACTCTCCACGAACTTGGTTGACTATCAATTAAGAATTCCCAAAAGCTTCGAGATATTCGACCCCCAGCTCCTTAGCGAAACTGAGTCCAATGAGGAGTGCGTTGTACTCGGCTACGTTATTGGAACATGGATCCGTCAGTGAATAAGCCCGAGGCATCACATGCTTCCCCGGGGAAACTAAGACAACTCCAACTCCGGAGGAGACTCTAGAACATCCAGGGGTTATTGCCTTATTAACTGCTCTCGAAGCACCATCAAAGTATAATTGCCATACTTGTTGGTGTGATGTGGTATTAACCTCGTGGGTTTCGTCTGGCAAGTCATCATATACTTCAACCGTATCTGTTGTCGGACTTGCCGCCAAAAGATCACAAATTGCTTGTCCTTTGACCGACTTCTGCTGTTTGAAGTGCAAATCATATTAGGACAAGAGAAGGGCCTACTTCGCTAACCGCCAATTCATCGAACCCGGTTAAGTCATGAATACCCGTACCGGATTAATATTAGCAATGACGTAAATCGTCTGGCCAACCAAGTAATGTCGCATCTTTTGTACTGCGAATACCAATGCGAGACATTCTTTCTCGATCATCGGATATCGAGACTCGGCGCCTATCATGGTCTGACTTAGGTAATAGACTGCCTGTTCGTGACCATTATCATCGTCTTGTGCTAATAAAGCACTTATCGAATGGTTCATCGCCTTGATGTAAATCAAAAACGGTTTACCTGATTTTGGTGCAACAAGAACAGCGGGATTCATCAGATATGTCTTGATATCTTCGAGCGCTTTTTGGCAAGCATCGTCCCAAATAAATGACACGCCCTTCTTGTTTAGCTTAGAAAATGGTTGGCACTTCCCAGAAAAATTTGAGATGAACCTCCGGATGTAAGCTAAACGCCCTTGCAATCCTCTGAGCTCTCTTAGATTCCTCGGGGGTTGCAATTCATGTATTACCTTTACCTTGTCTGGGTCGATGTGTATACCCTTAGTGGTGACGACGAATCCAAAGAATTTTCCGCTGGACATTCTGAGGAAGGATTTTGTGGGATTCATCTTCAATTGATGACTCCGCATGAGATCAAACATCGTTTTCAAGTCCTTGATGTGATCTTCTTTGTTGTGGCTTTTTACCACCAAATCATCAACGTAGCATTCAACCGTTTTCCTGAGGTTCTTCTGGAAAATCTTAGTCATCGCTCGTTGGTATGTGGCGCCTGCGTTCTTCAGACCGAAAGGCATCACCGTGTAGCAGAAGACACCGAGGGGCGTTCTGAATGCTGTATGTTTCTCGTCATCCGGGTGCATCTTGATTTGGTTATACCCCGAAAAGCCGTCCATGAAGGACATTCTCTCGAATCCGCATATATTGTCGATAATGACATCCGTGATTGGGAGAGGAAAATCGTCTTTTGGACATGCTTCATTCAGATTCCTGAAGTCGATGCAAATCCTGATTTTGCCATTCTTCTTCATGACGGGAACGATGTTGGCTAACCAGTCTGGATGTTGTTCCTCTCGGATAAATCCTGAGTCGATCAACTTCTAAACCTCTGCCTCGATGGCTTCCATAATCTGCGGACGAAACCGTCTTTGCTGTTGTTTGACAGGTTTGGCATCCGGCTTGATGTCGAGGCGGTGCATTGCCACATTGGGGTCGAGCCCTGGCATGTCTTCATAGTTCCAAGCGAAGACGTCGATATATTCCCTGATGAGAGCAATTAATTCCTCTTTCTCATTTGGGGGAAGACTATCGCTGATGAATATGGGTTTCGGGTTGGTGTCATCGCCCATATTAATTTGGACTATCTTGTCCTCTGTGGGGGGGGTTCCCTCTGTTCAAATCTATCGCCATACTGCATGTTTAGGTGATGAACCCATAGGTCCTCCCATGTTGGCATTTGATCGTCGTCTTCCATCGTAGATGGATCAGCTGTAGTCATGTTCGACATTAAGGTCTTGAACACTTCTCCCAAACTTGTGTCGGAATCCCCAGCTGAAGAATCTGGCAAGTACCCATCCTTAGCTTTGTTAGCAATTTGATCGATGATTTGCCAACCACATTCGTCATCAGACGATGAAACATAGCCTAAGCCTCTCTTGTGACGGTAATAATCATCCGGTTTCCCTTTTGGTACATACGCCGTTTTGACTGGGATACGGAAACCTCGATCGAAGTATAAACCTTCTCCGAGTGTGAAGTCATATCCTTGTATTTCCATGAGCGTGCGCGCTTCCGGACTATACTTAATAAGTGCAGACCAGATTTGTCATTATCTTCGTCTTCTCTTAGGAAACGATCTGGCAACAGAAGATTTTCTCCTTTATCGTAAATCACTTCTTTTTGTCCCCCTATCTTGGCAGGAATAATTTGGGTTGTTCCGAAAGAATGCTGGGGACGTTTCTTCATTACATAAGATGATCGGAGCGGCATACATAAATCAGGATTATCGTATAATCCCTTTATCGCATCATCAAGAGATAAAGAGTACTCTAAATCATGATTTATTTTAATATCGGCAAGTTGCCAGTTACAACCGCCATCTGACGATTGTTCATCGTCAAGATTGATTACAAAGGGTACAATGTCATTTAAAAAAAAACCGCCATTGTAATCGAATCCGGCCTCGGAATCAGCTTCTTCTCCGCTGTCTGTGCCCTAGACCGATGGTTCCGTATCGGATTCATTACCATAAAGGAGAGAATCAGTGAAGTAATTCTCATACCCTTTGAATGGTTGCTTATCCGCGACCACCGTCCTGACCCTTCCATCAGTGTCGACATATTTCAGACACTGATGTAAGGTGGAGGGAACTATAACATTACTATGGATCCAAGGCCGACCCAGTAGTAAGTTATAGGATGTCTCAGCATCAATCATGTAGCACGTGACCTCCGTCTTCAGATCGCCCATTTGACACTTTATTCAGATCTTTCCCAAAGGCCTTGACCCGCTGGTGTTGAATCCGTAAATGACCGTGCCCGTAGACGCCAATTTGCTAACTAGAATGCCAAGGCTATGCATTAGGCGAAGCGGCATAATGCTCACAGCGGAACCCGGATCCACTTGGATTCGGTTGACTTCGCTGGAGCCAATGTACCCGACGAAGTACAGGGGCCGATCATGGTTCGAATTCTTCGTCTGCATGTCCTCTTTGGTGAAGGTGATGCAGGGAATGTTCTTAGCTGCCACATTGCACTGTTGAGCTAAAAGTTCTAGTTCCTCAGACGCCGGTTTGATCCGAGTGA
>BQKN01061199.1:134379-219461 GCA_022839385.1 Asparagus kiusianus | reverse complement strand
ATATATATATATATATATGTATGTAAGTAAGTATATATATATCTGTGTGTGTGTGTGTGTGTGTGTTTGTGTGTGTTTTCATGAAAATTATCATCCTTTTATCTGAGTTTCAAATCCTAGCAGCCCCTCTTCCTCTCTCTCAAACTCTAGCCCTCAAGTTAATATTTTGGGAGCGTCTTGTGAGGCGAGAAGCGAGGAAAAGGCAAGATCTACGACGTTTGGTGACGAGGAGTCGTTTCACAATAGTTTAAGCGGCTTGCACACGTGATAAGGTAAGATTATCTGCATTCAAACTCATCCCCATAGTGTTTAATAATTATAAAAGTGTTTAATCAATGTTTTCATGCTTAAGGCTTAACCTAATATGATAAAGATGAGATTTTTGATGATAAATCTTAACCCAATGCTAAATCATTAGTTTTTTCTAATTGTCTATGATAGTAATATGATCATTATCATTAGGGGTGATTAAATTTTTATTTTTTTTATACTTGATACTTATATTTAACTTATGTGCTAAACCTAATTTGTTGTGTTTTCATTATCATTATCATTAGAGGTTTAGTTTTTGTTTTCATTATAGATTTCAGAAAACTGCTGCATGTGTATAACATTTAACTGGAAATTTGAGATATCATATAAACTCCAAACTGAACAAAACTAGTGTCAAATGAAAGCTATGTGAACCTTTTTTTTCAAAACGGAAACTATTCTAAGAAAGATTTTTTATAGAGAAAGATATACTCAATTTAATAATGACATGTTCTGCAGAAAATTACTGCACGTGTGTAACCTTTAACTAAAAAATTATAATATTATATAAACTCTAAACTGAACCAAACCAGTGCCAAATGATATCTATGTGGATCTAGTTCCCAAAATAGAAAACTATTCTTAAAAAGAGTTTTTTTAGAGAAAGATATGCTCAATTTACTAATGATATATTCTGCAAAAAACTGCAGATATGCTGATTTGAAATAATTGATATATTACGTGAAGATTTCTTTGAGTTTTCATGTTAATTAATCATCTAGATTTGTGATACCTAAGTAATATAAACATGTTTAAATAAATTTTACCTTTGTTCATGAGTTGTTTTTATCATGTGTTGATAATCGCTTTGTTTACATATGAGATAATTGAAGAAATTGTTTAATTACAATGTTAAACCCTAATTTGGAAGATATAATAATTTAATTTGATATTTCAAATAATTCTTGTTGCATATGTCAAGTATAAAATCTCGTTTTAATGTCATGATATGTACAATTGACATAAACATTGTTTGTGCATGAAAGAATGTGTGTCTTGATAGAGTAGTCGACTACTAAGTTTAGTAGTAGGCTACTCGTGCCCAGTTGAGTATAACAGAAACTATGTGTTTATAGAGTAGTCGACTAATGTTCTTAATAGTCGATTATTGATACTGATATATGTTATTACAGAGTCTGGATGGACTTAGTGTAGTTGACTACTAAGCCTAATAGTCAACTACTAAGATTGTTGCCTAAATTTTTGTTTTGCATCTATTTGAGATATGTTTACGGGTTTCGAGCCACACTTCTTTATATGTAAATTCACGAATAGTGTAGTAGCACACACATGGGTATGCTGAAAGGAATTATGATGGGTTTTGACCGGACTTTGAGAAAGAATTTAGTACATATTATACACATACTTTCTGGATATCGTTGATGAGCTCAGTTCAGTACTACGGGGGGTAGTGTGTTAATATTCCATTTGTACAGGCCATTAAGTCTGGTTTGTATGCTTTATCTAGCATTCCGTCCACACTATGGTGCGATGAGGCTTGTGAGTTGTACTTCTAGGATACATATATGGTAGGTCGTTCCGTACTCATGTTACGCACTAAGATCACGCTAAGACTAATGATCCGTGTACATTGACTAGGATACCTACAGGGTAGTCTGTTGCACATAATAATGCTAAGTATCAAAATCTTGTACGGAGTTGCATTGAGATAGTTAAGTATAGCTCAAGTCGTTGGCGGATGTCAGTTATGTTTTTGACTCACTGTTGAAATATATAACTCAGAGTACTTTGTATTTGAAAGTACACGAGATTTGTGCCGGTATTCATTCTATCTTCCAAGTGACAGTGAAAGATATTATGAATATGATATGTTGATATCTTTATTTTTTTACTGCTTTTCTTTATTTTCTTAGTTGGGATCAATAATTAGTGATTCACAATTTAAGACATATGGCATATACATTAGGGTTTTTCCTTATTTGGATTATTTCGCTCGGCGTACCAGTCCCGTGTTGTGAATTTCTAATTGTTGATTTCATTTAGATTGTTTATCTTTAGTTCGGTATTAATGTTTAGATGTTTACAATTTGGGACATATGGTATATACATGAGTGTTTCCTTGTTTGAATTATTTTGCTCGACGTACTACGTCTCGTATTGTAGGTGTCTAAATATTAATTCTATTAGATGCGGGGGGGAATGATCTAGGTAGACTATACTTAATAGATAGAGCCTCCACTCCATCTAGCAGCCCTTCCCCTAGGGATGGATGGAGGTGATCTTACTATAGCACTCTGACGCTCTTGTTAGTGCTCTTTTTCTTCTAATATTCTTTCAGGTAATTTAGAGTACCGGAGAGTCGTAGGATGATGGAGTTCTTGCATAATTACCGTCACATGAGATTTATTAGAGGCTGCACCGTAGTTTTATATTTTTGTTCAGACCTTAGAGTTTATTTCATAGTGTAAAGGTAGTGTCTCTTAGTACGATTTTCAGTTGTTTCTTGTCGAGACGTACTTATTCATTTTGGATATCAGATGTATTCCAGGTTGTTCATTGAGACATGATTTATTTATGAGATACTTCTTTCTATATCATGTCTATTGTAGTTATTTTCTTTCTTTTGTCTGTTTTGTACATGCACTTTATTTTGATTCCACTAGAGGATATTTCTGTGATTGGTAAAACTTATTGTTGCACATTGTGGATGTATGACATGTTTGACATCTCTGGGTTCATCTTGGACGGTAGCCATGTATGAAAACATGGGCGTCACAAGCTACCAACTGTAGTACTCTGTCATCCTCAATCTACTAACCCGAGTGACTCTGTGAATGATCCACTATGCTGATTTCTGGTACGGCTGCACATTAATCAAAATTGATAAAATATACTGAGAAAAATTAAAACTAGCACAAAAAATAAGGAATATATATACACCATCTTTTACCTGTCCCAAGCTAATCTTGTGTGAATGATGATCTGTCTGAAGGTATAATACATCGGGCTGCATCGACCCCGGATCCATAATGGATATCTCTGAGATTAAAATACAATATGTTAGATTTTTCAGTTGAATGACTTAATCATATATATATATTACATATTCAAGATTCAAGATTCAAAATAAAAGGTTATATATTACAAAAACGATTGTCGCATGTGAACAATGATTAAAATTAAAAGGTTATATATTACAAAAATGATTGTCACATAGGAACAAGGATTAAACTTAAAAAGTTATATTTTACAAAAATGATTATCACATTAGAACAAGGATTAAAATTAAAAGGTTATATATTACAAAAATCATAAACGATATATTCCATACAATTGTCCCTTGATAATCAACGTCTAATCCTAGTTGGACAACTGCTTTTATTGTGGCCCACTTGATCGCATCTATTATACTTATTTTTTCTCCTAATTCCTTTTCGACCGTCATCCATATTATTTCTAATTCATACGGAACGAGGTTGCCCAGCTGATCTTTTATACAAATAAGGTAATATCTGTAGCCTGCCTTGTGTCCAATGTTAACTATCATATGGTGGATGAAAACACTCTTTGTACGTTTGTTGATAGTTATAAGTTGAATACCAATCTGCGGCAAATGTATAATGTGAAATCCTCGCACCACCCTGTAGATCCGAACAAGCCGTAACAATATGGGAATAAGGAAGCCATTATAATTGTAGTATATTGCAAGTGCATGTACAAGTGTGATCCACTAGCATATTAAGTTTGTAAGAGCAACTTTCTCTATGTGATATTTCCTCAATGACCTCCCATTTATTAAAGCTGTATCTAACGACACGAAATGATAGAGCCTGCACATTCCGATTCGCTAATATGCCTTTAACATTCGGCATCAGCTCTGATGGGATATTTGCACCAAGTGTGCGTCATCTAAGAAAGAATTTATTAAGTCTGTAAAATATTTTTGTAACTAGTGACTGTATTGGCATACCGCGTGCTCCCTTAAGCACACCATTGAAACTCTCAGAAGCGTTAGTGGTCATCATACAAAACCTTTGCCCACCATCTTCACATAAAGCCTACTTATCAACATTGTTCGGACCCAAACTAGTCTCGATCTAATCATGTGTAGCGCATGAAATGAACTTAATCTTCTCCCGTTGTTGCTCATAAACTAATTTTTCGGTTGCACATCCAGCTTGCCAAAGAAGATCTGGAAGCTGCCTTGTCCATGCCTCCTCTTGAAGTTATCCCTAATATGTCGCAAGCAATAGCGATATTGATGTGGTGACGGAAAATATCGTTAGAGTGCTATTGGAATTCCTTTCATCCTATCAGATATGAATGTAATCGACCGTGTTCACACATTAGGGATATGATATCTAATATATGCAAAAAACCATGCCCAATTTTTTGTATTTTCAACATCAACTACTACAAACGCTAAAGGAAATAGACTACCATCTGCATCTACTTCGATTGCAATAAGTAAAACGCCTTTATATTTACCGTACAAGTGGGTGTTGTTAATGCTAAGAAGAGGACGACAATAGCTGAATCCCTCAATGCAAAGTCCAAATGCACAAAATAAACATGTGAACTATCTTCGCCATCAACAGGGTCTGATGATACTTCATACATTGTCCCTAGATTTTCTTTTTTGAGTGCTTTAAGATAATATGGTAAGATCTTATAAGATTTTTCCCAATCTTCGAATATTTTTATCATCGCCTTCCTCTGAGCATTCCAACACTTGTTGTATGATACATCTAAGTTGGTCGCTTTATGCACTAAAAGACGAATATCCTTTAGTCTTAGATCAAGATCCTCCCTTAGTTTAGGCATAATCAATTGATATATGAAAGAGGCAGACACGTATTTATGATTCATCTCTAATTAAGGATTGCTACATGTATGAAGTTCATTGTAGTGTGTTATTTTAAATTACCCGCCTATTCTTACACGCAAGCGTGAATTAAGCTTTCAAGGACATTTTGCATTGCCGTCGTGATGCCCACCAATATCTTCTTCTTCACCATCTTTGCGATTGTTTGTTGGGAAAATTTGAAGAAGACAATTGAGAATATGATTTATTATATTATCTCTCTAACTGGCTTAGACAAAGAATGAATACAATTCTCTTAATATAATTTCTCTCTAACTAACTTTAAAAAAAAGAAATTACAATCTTCTTATATCAGAATCCCGATTTACAAAAGAGAAGAAGATCGACGGAGATCATATTCTTTGTTTAAAATTGGGTTCTTCACGGTAACAATGAGAGGCCTCCCTCGATGTTAGTGTCGAATTTGCTTCTCGTTGACGATCCGATGTTTCATCTCGCTGGATTGAAGTTGATAAAACTTGTGTGGCAAGTTTAAACTCTATATTAGAGTTGATTTGAACTGAAATTCGGTTAATAAGCCAAGTGCCAAGACTCAAAGGAGTTCTGTTGCCGAAGAATGCTTCCAGATTGGATGATTGAAGAAGATATTTACTGATCTCTAGATCCAAAAATGCTCAAAAGATCAAAAGATCTGAACTAAGCTGATCTTTCAGCTATTTATAGGCAACTAGGGGGTGCAACCGCTCCTAAAATCGCTTCTTTGGGGGCTTATGGGATGTAACAACCCCTTAAATCACTCCTAAGTTGAGTTGTGATCCCCTTAGATCATGGGAAATGATTTTAAAACTGTTCAGCTCGTGTTTGAATGACTCAAACGTAAGAATTGCGTTTTGGCATGATTTCTACGTTCAAACGTAGCATTTGGAAGCTCGAACGTAGCATCTGGAAGCTCAGACGCAGCGTCTGGAAGCTACGTTTGTAGTGCTTGGAAGCTACATTGGCAGCTTGAAAGCTACGTTTGGTAGCGCTTGGAAGCTGCGTTAGCAGCTGAATCTGAGCTGCGTTTGTAACGTTTGGAGGCTGCGTTTGCGGCCAAACATGAGTTGTATTGATAGCTAGATCTGAGCTGTATTTGCAGGGTTTGGAGCTGAATGTGAGGTACGTTTGTCTCCAGCAATGGCATTCTACAACCCTCATTTGTACTAGAAGGTTGGTCTACAAGTTGTGTTGATAGGTCTCCAATAAGATAGACTGTGTCATACCTAACGAACATCGAAGAGTCATGTTTCAAAACCTCTTGACGAAGGATTTGACAGGCTCCCTCTTCTTCTGCTTAGTGGCGAGAAAAGTATGGATGGAGACTTATGTATCCTCTTCAAAGAATCTTGATAAGAAGAGTTTCTCTAGATCCATCCACTTTTGGATATATCCCGCATGCAGTTTCCTTAACCATTCAAAGACAACTCTCTTGAGGGTGCCAATGAACAATTGAGATAGTATGGCGTTGTTTAATATCATATTCCTGATCTGTGACTTAAAATGATAGATATGTTAATTCAGTGATCCCGTGCCGTCAAAAGTTTGTAGCGTCGGGACTTCAAACTTTAGAGGATAAGGGGCTACATCCAATTCGGCAGGATAGGGCCTAGCAACTCTCTTGTCTTGGACCTCACTTCTGTTTGCAATGACATTGAGGTGGGCTTCCAATTCTTCCATTTTGGCAAACTGGAGATTATGTTTCGTTCTCAGTCTCTCTTCCTTCATCAGAGGAAGATTCCAGGTTGTTGGCTTCTTGGTCAGAAGCAGCATCATCAACTACTTTTCCCTTCCCTTTGCTTGTGTGAGGTCTGGATGAAGACGTTCTTCCTCTTCGAAAAGATTCTTGCCTTGGCGGCGAATTTGTCTTCTGAGATTTAGCCATGTCTATGATATATTGAGTCATCAGGATCTAGAATTCATTGATGGCCTCTTGTTGTGTTTTGATCATGGCTTGAGGCTCATCAAGTCTCTTCACAAGATCTTCATAGTTTTCCGTCATATAGGCGGAGTTCTCATGTTCTACGAAAGAACTTGATGATTGAGACTCCGTGATGGCTGAGTGTTTATCTTTGGAATTAGTTCCTCTAGCTAATCTTTGATAGTTAACCGGAGGAATGACTCCCGTTTGAGTTCGAGTATGTTGATAAATTTTATCAGACCTATTTAGGAGGTCTTTCAAGCCAGGAGACTGATCTTTCTCTGACTCATCGGAGCTAGAGACTAATGATCTCCCTCTGCCGACCATGTTAAAAGTGACTCCAAGGTATTCATCCTCCAAAGTCTTTTTCCTGTGAGAACGTCATCGGTTATTGAGCAAAGCGACGTTCGTTGGTCGGTTGAACATCAACAAATTGGCTGTGCATGAGCAACACTGACATCCCGAGAGAATCACAGAAATCGTTTGCATTGGCATGAACAAACAACTTATTGTATCGGCCTTTCTCCTAATATAAACTCTCTCAAATCTATTACAGAAACTCGAGAAGAGTTACTCGATGATCGCAAGGTTTGAATTGGAATCCCCAGTCCATGATTGGACGGGACTGGCTCTTGGTGAACATGGATCTGGTTTAGATGCCTTGTGTCACGCCCCGCTTCCCAAAATACCGAGGAATCGGAACGTGAACAAGCCCGCGGCATATTAGATTGAGGAGAATAAATAAAAACATTTCTTCTCAACCTAATACGCTAAACGTAAAGCATTATAAAATGCGAAGTCACAGGTCCCTGATCACAATTAGCAATAATATAATAAACAACTCAGAATAGAAAAGTCATATCACAAATGAAATATCATCCGAAATACAAAGTTTGGGTCAAACATGCCCTTGTTACAAAATAGTCCAACAAAATATAAAAATACATAGTCCAACATCATAAACAGAAGTACTGCAAAAATATCTAAATCCCTCAAATACTAAAAGAGAAAGTACTATATGAATAATCTAATATCTGTCAGCAACTACGGAAAAAAAAGACTAAGCTCCAGCTTGCTCTTCTGCTCCATCTAGAATACACTCTGACTGCAAGGCATCTCCATACTGGACCTGTCCGTCCTTTAAATCTGACGTACACCAGAGAAAACAGGGGCACGTTAGCGTGCATGGCACACAGTAAGATCCCACAAGAGAGAAGATAAACGGTCAAATAACCAATACAATGACAGCAATAATAAAATAGAAGTATGCAACTGCAATTCTAACCACTAGATGCAAATCACTACTAGATTATAATAATCAATAAAATCATCCAGGAATGTGGTCATGCTACTAACCATCCTATAATAACTCACTAGTCCACATCTCAAATAGGTCAAAGTTCATATTCTCGGATAATTGACTGTTCATAATCCTCTATGTGCATCCAATGCCGCTACACAATATCAGTCAGAGGAATACACGCATTCCGATTTCGGTCTAGTCCGAACTCAAGCAAAAACTCGGGTGACAAAACGATTTTCACTGACCAAAGTGACTACACGATTTTCACTTTGGCCCAACAAACTAACCCTAGTGACTACACGATTTTTACTGATCAAAGTGACTACACGATTTTCACTTTGGCCCAATGTAGGCGGTAAAAATTACCTTTGTAGATAAGCCTGAAATCTGCCTGTGTGTTCGAGTCGCCAGCATGACTTAAAAGTTGGGCCCACCCGTGTACTTGACTCGCTAGCACGAGCCAAGACCATGCTATCACTAAATTCGCCTACATTTAGGCAATCTTCCAGACGATCAGAAACTCGCCAGCAAACTTGACCCACCCGCGAGAGTTAAGTTTACTCAGGAGCTAAAACTCGCCTGCATGCCCAGACGATCAGCTAGGCGATCAGCATCCTAACTACAGACTCGCCAGAGTACCTGGCGGCTGCTACATCACGTACAAGGATGGGCCTTCCCATTTCCCACGATGTGAAGGGAAGGAGCACAGTACTCCAAACCCATCAAGTAGCCACTCACAGTACGAGATGACCAATCAAATCCATACAATCGCTAAACTCACCTGTATGCCTGACTCGCCCGCACGAGTCAAGCTCATCCAAGTGACTAAAATTCACCAAACTCGCCGGCACGAGTCAAGAGTTGAATTCGCCCATGATAGATGAACTCGACGAACTCGCCAGAGTACCTGGTGGCCACTATATCACGTACAGGAATGGGCCTTCCCATCTCCCATGGCGTGAAGGGGTGGAGCACAGTACTCTGAGCCTATCAAACAGCCGCTCATGGTACAAGTGAGAAGCATGGTATCTCCCAACAGTACATGATCACATCCCATGATTCAAGGGAGTAACCACGCCATCTCTCCTCTATTTAAGAGCCTCTCCTGGCTATAGGAAAGGGGTTCGTAGTCAATTGATTAATTTAATCAGTTAGCTGGACCATTAGCTCTCAACTCTCGTCTGAGTTGAGCACAGGCTTTTTGCATGACCTTTGCACTGTAGCATCTTCTCCTAGCTTCGGGCCCTGACCACCACCGAACTTGAAAGCCCGAACTCGACCAGCACGAGCTTCTACTACGCACTGAAGCTCACCAGCAACCTAGATCGAATCGTCCAAGGGAAGCAGACTCGGTGCGAGAACCGAGCAAGGCATCCTATCGCTACCAAAGTCTCCACGTAAAACAAGGAGGGCCTATCCTCCGCTTCTGTTATAATTTTGATTCATTAGTTTGTAATAAGCTACTCTTATCAATACAAACGAAACCCCTGTTTCAGGAAATCAAAATCACCACCATACAGAAGATGGCGACCATAGTAGGAGGAGCTATTTCCTCAACTGAAATGGTGGTAGCGTAGTTCGACAAGGTTGCTGTCGGGATGACTGTGGAGTCCCTAGAAATCGAGTTCGACCAAGCCAAGTATAAAGAGTACTTGTCTTCGTCCTCCTCTGGTGGCAATGTGTCACGCAAACACCACAGAGTCATGCGTAGAGGCCGACCTCAAATGGTCAAAGCCTCCATGCCTGAGGAATCTATCCGAGTCACGTCAGGGGAGCCTATTCCCTCCAAATTGATCAAGGCTAAGCTATAGATCAAGAACACAGGGCAAATGGCTGCCAGATGGGTTGCCAAATGACCCTCTCAGACCCCTGCTCAGGAAGAGATGGTGGTTCATCTTAGCGTAGACCATGCCGTCACGATCCGTACGGACGCACCTCTCTCTAGAAGAGCGCATCAGCGGAGACGACAGGTCCTCGCCCAACAAGAGGCCCGAATCTTCACCTTATACGACAGCCTGAATTATTATTTGGGTCTAAAAAGTGTAAGGAAGAGAAACAACCCTCCCAATGCTGGTGGGCTCGCCAAATCAGGCGAACCTTCGCGATCAGGCGGACTTCACTCTGATCGTAATACCTCTCGTTTTGGTAGGTTCGTTATTTCTGACAAACTCGGCCGTTCAGTCGAACTAGTCAAAGCGGGCGAGCCTACCCCCTCAAGCAGACTCCGTTTCTCAGGTCATATCCCTGATATAAACAGGCTGCCCGGAGGAGGAGAGCCTACCCAAGCAGGCGAACCATCAAAGTCGGGCGGGCCTCACCGAATCCACTTGACGGGTAAGCGTTGCGAGCGAATGAGCCTTAACGACAAAGGCAAAACAGTAGGTGATACCTCACCCACTCGCCTGCACGAACAAAGGGTCGGAGTTCGCCTACAAATAGGAACTCGCCCAAGCGCGAAGACTCGCCTGTCAAGGAGAACCCGCCTAACTCTAACACTTAACCCTTCCACCCAGTGTACGTAAGAGGGTTCATCCAAACCTCTCTCATGCGATCATGTGGTTGTCCCTTCTGATGCTGGGGGTTATCGCTAGCCACCCATGGAAGATCTTTGGGGTTACCTAACTCGCAAACACACCATACACGAGGCGAATCCTCAGTGTCACTGTGAAAGGCTTATCCAAACATTACTTGCCGATTTCCAGTGTATAGGAACGACAAAACCTTCAGTGTTCGAAAGGCTTGCTCAACGACCTTCCCAACGAGATCTTTGTTCGCGGGAAAAATTGTTGTTTTCATTGAAGTCATTGTCTCCTTAAGCAACTGTTTTTCGGTTACAAAAGATCCGATCTTTTTATAAGATCCGGTTACAACAAGTTCAAAGAAAAATAAAAAAGATTACAACTTTCCTTTTTTGTGGAACAAATCGCAAGATCCTGTTTTGCGGTCTCTTGCTTGTGTGGGTTCTTCGCCTGCGCCGGGTTAATCCGTGGACCACCGCGCAATCTAGATCCGGTCAGATCTACACGGTATGACGGGTATTATTTCACAAAGGAAATAATAGCCGGGGGGATTAGTTCACCAAGGAAATAATTGCCCGAAGTAATAGAGATCGACCAAGCGAAATCGATACTCTTCTCGGGATCAAAAACCAAGTTTTGATCCGGAGGGTAGCCGTGTAGATCTCAGATCTGATCTCTCTCGAACTCCTGCCTTGTTTGGTGTGGATGATCGCCAAGAACCAGATCTAAAAGTTTAAGTCTTCAAAGCTTCAAAACTCCAAGGTTTAGATCTCAATCCAGTAGAGCTTCGCCTCCAAAAATTCCAACCTCCAAAACAATGAGCCACCAAGCCTATTTATAGGCACTCAGACCTGGGCTTTGGCCCAGGTGGCTCGGCCACCGAGCCACCAAAAGGTGGCTCGGCCGGCCACCTTGGTGGCTCGGCCATCGAGCCACCAAAAGGTGGCTCGATTTTGGCCGAGCCACCAATTGGTGGCTCGGCCACCGAGCCACCTAGAGGTGGCTCGGTTTTGGCCGAGTCCTCCAAATGTTGGTTTTTTTCGTTGTTTTTCGATTTCACGATTTATCCGAACTCTGATTTGTTGATCTGGACTCTGATTTGGTAGCCCGGATCCTGATTTGGCAGTAAATCCTCTTTGGTGTTTAACCTCGTCGCCTCGTTAATCTGTTTCGTCGCATCTTACTTAGCTTCGATGTTGTGATCTAACGATCATGCTTGGATACATCGTCCGATGGTTCGCAGGTTTGTTGAATCATCGTGCCGAGCTGTGTTAAGGGACCTATAAGCAGTTTTATACACCTACAAATACCCCCTCCAAAGTGTTTCAGTCTTATTTTTTTATAGAAGAGTCTGGAATACTTTGGATATGATTGTCCCAACCTTCGATCGGTTATGACGGGATTTTTTTTGGAATGACTTCTATTCTTGATTTTTTCAATCCTCCAGGCTATTCGGTACTTAGTCGAATGTCTGCAAGGGTTCCGGTACTGCATTTATTGTCTGACCGTTGTCGGAATTTTAAACTTGAAGTCAATTCTTGATTTTCTGATCTTTAGCTCGTGTTTGTTGTTTCAACATAGAACTGAGCATCGATTGTTGGCGTTGAGTCTTCATTTGCAACACGTTGTCCGGCGTTTTGACACAGTTTATACTCGTACGTCTGCTGGAGTCTCGGGAAGCAGTTTATACTCTTATACTTTTCGGAGTGTTGTTGAGTTATCCTTAAGAATATTTTTAGAGAAATACTCTCCAGAAACTTCTCAACAAAAATAGGGAATAGTTTATACTCGTATACCTTATTGGAGTATTGTTGAGGTTCGAATGAGTTGAACCGGTCTGATAATGCCCTAAAAAAAGGCAGTAATCAGGCTCAAAAAAAAATTTTCGACCCTTCCAAATATATGGGAGAGGGGTGAATAAATGAGGGACTGAACCGTCGGTCGATCTTAAGTCGTTTCGATACTCAGTTCAGCTTTAATTTGAATTTTGGTTCAAATCTGGTTCAAACTGGTTCAGAACTGGTTCAAAACTGGTTCAACCTGGTTCAACCTGGTTCAGCCTGGTTCAAGACTGGTTCAGGACTGGTTTAACCTGGTTCAGTCTGGTTCAGCTTGGTTTGGCCTGATTCAGACTGGTCTGGTCTGGTTCAGCCTCCTTTTAACTGATTTATCCTGGTCTGGTCTGGTTCAGGACTGGTCTGGTCTGGTTCAGGACTAGTCTGGTCCGGTTCAAGACTGGTTCATTCTATAAAAGAGTCCCCTTTTCCTCTCTTTAGGGCCAGCCCCCCTCTCTCCCTCTTTTGGATTTTTCTCTTCTCTCGTGCATCCTTTCTTCTTCAAACCCTAAAATTCATCTAAGGTCTACCTTTCCTTTGGATCTTAGACTAAAAAATCCTTCAAAATCTTCATATAAAAAGTTTCTCTCAGGCCCCTCGAGCACGTGGTTCGAGCCACCTTCAAGATCTGATTTTGATTGGATCTTCGAGCTTTTCTTCAGGTAAATCCTCCATAATTTTGGCATATTTCATGTTTAATTTAGTACATGAATTTGTGGGATTGCATATAAGGGTTAGGGTTGTGATTTGACGCCTCGAGCTCGCATCTCAGGGGGTAGAATTTGGAGATCTAAGGGGTTTAATTGCAATATAGAGGGGGTAAAATTTTAGGGTTAGAGTTTGTCACCCTAACTAAAATTTTTATATTTGATCTCCTCTTTTATTTTGCAAATTATCATGTCGCATATCCCGAGAGGTCGATCCCCTACTGCGTCAGCTGATGGCGTGCTTTCCTCATACTCTGGTGAGCTCTTTTTTCGGTGTATTTCGAGATTTATAAATTAGTCCTTTTATCCCTATTTTGTTCTCCTTGGTGAGACAATCGGGAAGAGCCTTGATTCTCCTTGGTGAGGATTGATGCTTTAAAGATGGGTTTTGCTTGGTCAAAACCATATCTCAAAATAAATAAAGGGGGCGATTTGACGCTGCATTGTGCCTTCTAAGGCAGGGATATATTGTTGATATACCCTATCTTATGAGTGCATAATATGGCCAAATTATCTCACCCTTTATAAAGCAGTGACTCTATCTTACACATTCGTAATATGAGTTTAACTTCCTTTCATAACCGAAACTAACAAGTGTTTAATTATTTGTTTCAGTTGAATATCCCTCTGGAGCGTTCTCATCTCATGCAGTGGACGAGCGTCGTGACGAGTATTATTCGACCTCCGATGATTTTTCACCTATTCCGCTTACTCTTCAGTTTGCTCCAGGCATGTCGACAGAGGTTGCCCAAGTGGTGAAGGAAGGTGGACATCGAGCTCTTCGACAGTTGATTACTAATGCGCCTTTCGTGAAGGATACCAGCTCTGTTCAGCCTCTCAGGAAGACTGACTTTTTATTCGGTGACTCTGTGAAAGACCCCGCTGCAGTGCTTATTAATGCCGAGCAGTGGCTTCATAAAGATGGCGAGGGTTTTCTATATTTGCCTAAGATTCCTCGTCACCGTTCATTGACTAAGCTCAGGTGTCAGGCTATGACACGGGAGATGTCGTGACGTTTGACAGAGGAGCATGAGAGCGTTCACTGTGGCTACATTACTCATCAGGCAGCTCCCAGTTCGAACAGGAGTCACATCATTGGATTACGTCCGGGAGTATTAGGGCTGGATACACCGCCGCGTAACGAGTTTCTTGCTTCTGCTTCTACTTTGAAGAACTGTCTCGCTGACTTTGGACGGGAGATGCCTACGTCGCGTCACAGATTCTATGGCTGGGTCCATTCTACGGACAAGCTTTGGTGGGCTCGTTTGACGAACTATGTCTTGAACCGATGGAGCGAGGAGTTGCACGCTTGTGGTCTATATGCAGCTGTTCGTTCCACCATGTATGGTTTACCTGTCAGCGCTAAACATTTCTTCGTTTTGTACGAGCTCTATAACCCGGATTCGAACACTTTCCTGACTAGGCAAGGAGAGTTGGGCTTGGCTCTCCATGAGATGAACAAGATTTCCGGTTTTCCTATGGGCCAGATGCTATATCAGGAGTACTTTCCCTCCAACCATGAGTTGAGTCAGCTGAAGGACCGAATGCCCAACTGCTATGAGACTTTATGGGATCTCACATGCCACTACCATATTTCTTTGGCGTAGTCTGAGCCTTTAACGAAGAGGACTAAGTCACATGTGAGTCTGAAGCAGTTCGCATGTTACTTGTTCAGAAATTTAGAGAGCACTTCTGGCGAGGCTATTTGTGAGCTGGCAACGCTTACTCCTTCAGAGGTTAATGGTCTACTGAAGAAGACTGACGCTCACTCCTATACCATTAGCAGTCCCGAGAGTGGCTTTCCTGCAGGGACCAAGTTTAAATCATTCTTATGGCATGCGAACACCTTGATTCAGCCGATGGCCCTTCTTGCCGGTTACCTCGCTATCTGGTTAAAGAAATACGTGGTCCCATATCAGTCCGGTGACATTTTGCCATTGGAAGTGCTCTACCCAGCGGTTCAGCTTGCCTACAAAAAGGAGGTTTCGCTTCTTTCGGTGATGGTAGCTAACATTCATCGAGGGCTTCGACAGATTTCTAGGGCTTTCACACAGAAAGAAGATGAACCGTCGGCTCGGATTCCTGTTACTAAGGTGGAGCTTCCATACACTTATTTGATGGCTTGGTTCGTCCTTCATCGTTCTGATATGATGTCGGTACCTAATACCACAGACCGCTCTGTTCCCCTACTACAGTTGTTTGAGAATGGCAGGTGGGAGGGGCGAGGATTCCTCGATGTCAGGAAGCAGCTACAGGTCCATAAGTGTTAGGCATTTTCCACTTGCTTCCCGCAGTTCTTCAGCCGATACGGCGAGTGTTTGATTAACGAGGAGAGGCCGAGGGAGTATCGAACTCATTTAGATATCGGCTGCTTTAATTGGCTAGTGAACATTAGGCCGGGTTATCTGACCTTCCGGGTGAGGAATCAGTGTTTTATAGAGCCATATCTACCCTGCCGATTCGCTCGCCAATTTGGCTATGACCAACTTTACATTGGGAACCCACGTCAGCAGCTTCGGACTCACGGCGGTCTGGTGGACGGTCTTCGGGCATGGCTGTGGACCGTGACGGGCTGCACTGGTGCTAAGTTCAGTCTCCCGAGTGCTAAGCGTCAGTTAAAGCTCACATTCTTCAGCTGCAGGTGGTTGTTAGCAGCTAACAAAACCGTTCCTATGAGGCCGATTGCAGAGTTAGTGGCTGAGGAAGCTTCTCAGGCTGATTCTCGTGCGATTCAGGAAGATGCTCGGTCACAGAGGATGCAGGGCAAGACTCATCGAATCGACAAAGAAGGAAAGAAGACCTTTAATTCTGCTGAAGAGGCCTCAGGCGAAGATCCTGAAGATTACGAGGAATATTTCAAGCGAGGTTAATCACCCATCTTTTCTCTCTGTCCTCCAGAATTATTAGTTTTAACGACTGTTTGATGTTTCAGGGACAGTGGCTGATGAAGAAGAAGAATTATGTCCTTTTACTCAGGCGAGACCTCCGATTGTTGTCCCAGCTACTAGGCGGAAGAGACTAGCCCACAAGCCGCGTGCAGATCCACGAGCACCTGAGGTGGATTTGGCTGGTGATGATCCCGCTAGCGACGGAGGTAACATCTACCCTATAGACCATCCTCTTGATCATTCAGAACTTTGAGCTCATGTTTTTCCCTCTTTATATAGGCGAGCGTGAGGAAGGCGAGATGAGTCTCGATTCTACTCCTCATGATTTTGCATTTTCTGGTGAGCCTGACTTACCACACCAGGTAGAAAAGCCTACAGAAGCTGCCGATATTAGGGAGACTATCAATGTAGGACCCGATTCAGCGAATCCAGGTACATCTACCATTGACAATATATCCTTTAGATGGCAAACAAAGGAGTTGAATGATTCAGAATTCATGCCTCCCTTAATTGTCTCTATGCTTCTTGCTCTTTCAGATAAATTGCAGGGGGCAAACGTGGACCTTGGGAGTAGAGAGGCTAACACATCCGTAAGAGGTAACTCATTTCCATTGGTCGTAGTCTCTTTACTTTTCTCTCGCATTTATATTTTCTTGTATCAGATTTTTCGACTGATGATTTCGATGAGGAGGGTTTGCTTGTGGACACTCCTATGCTCCACTTTATGTATAGCTCTCCTCAGATTGATAACCAAATGCCTGAAGATATATTTCCTGAATCTGTACTCCCTAAGAATTCCGAGGATGGTCCTTTTGAAGGTACATGCCTTTTCTCAGGTTAATTATAGGACTAGCCATTTTGTGACTAATGCAACTATAATGTGATGAATCTAAAAATTCCATTTGAAAATCTTTTTTAAAAATGACAGAAGCTTTTGTTGAGACTGATCCTGTTGAGCCGGCTGTGAGACCAACTACACCAGTTGATGCATCAACAGCGGTTACACCTCCACTACCCCCAGTGACTCAAGGGGAAGAGGGTATGAATTAAGCAACTGAGAAATGTCATTTATTTCCTCCTCAAGGCTTTTTGACGGATTTCTCCTTCTTTGTGTAGGGTCTTCTTCTCGGCTTCATGTCCTTGTGAAGGAGTTGTTATCAGACAACGATCCTGAGAAGATCGTCATCTGCATAGAAGTTCGCTCCTTCTTCTCCTTCGTGAACACTATGATCGGCAAGCTCTTCCACGGTGGACTCTTCCTTCACCAATTCAAGCCTTTCCTTGATTCTAGAATAAATTCGATAAGGGAAGCAGGATATCTGGATCTGGCGAAGGCTATTATTGATGACCTTGATTGCCTAGAGCACGAGCTTCAGATGTTACGTGAGCTTCGTGATGCAGGTGCCTCTTCATTCATTGCTGCCGAGTTGGATACTCGCTTACAGATATGGCGCGATACTCGAGTTCATGTTGAGTTCGAGATTCAGGTGCAGCGGGATCGGGTAGATCGAGTTGAGACCAACCTTGCAGTTAGATCATCTTCACTTGCCGAGCTTGACTTTTCTATTGCCTCTTGCGAGACCAAAATAGAACAGCTCAGAAAAGGACTTCGTGAAGAAGAAGAGACTTTGAGTATCCTTCAAATGACGAAAGTACAGGATCAGCAAGCCCACATTGCCTTATCTGAGGAGTTGACGTCCTTGAAGCAGAAGCTGGTTAAGACGGAGGAGGTTGCTGTGAAGACTCTAGCCATCACTAAAGAGTCCCTCAGAGCTGAATTGGAGGATGAGCTTAGGCAAGCTTATGATGAGAAGCTGTCTAAGATTAGTCAGCAGATTTTTAGCCATGGGCTTGATGTATGATTACTTTTGCTGGATACTTTGATTTTTGATCCTCTTAGTGGAAATGGTTTTATCTTTATCTTTATTATGATTTCTCACTCTGTTCGAATGATTGACCATAATACTCATAGGATTTTTGGCAAACCCTCAGCCCTCAACGGGTTTGATAAGCCTTTACCGACTACCGTTTGAGTCGGGCTAGCAAGCGGATTGTCTAAATCCGTTCTGCATATAACGTTGTGCTAAGAGAGTGAATTCTCTGAAACTTTGTGCTATGATATCGAATACATAGGCTTCACCATTTGTTACGGGAATAGGTTACCCGGCAACGCGTGTTAGGCGTTGACTTTAGGATTTTTGGCTAACCCCCAGTCTTCAACGGATTTGATTAGACTTTACCAACTACCGTTTGAGTCGGGCTAGCATGCGGATTGTCTAAATCCGTTCCACATGTAACGTTGTGCTAAGAGAGTGAATTCTCTAAGACTCGCCGCTATGACTTCGAATACGTAGACATCGCCATTGTTACGGGAATAGGCTACCCGGCAACGTGTATTAGACGTTAACTTATCCCTACTTAGGATTCGGGATAAAAGTCCCTAGAATCAGGTTCTGGTGTCTTTTTCTACGGAAAGAGACTAAACCGGCGACGTGTGTTAGGCGTCGGCATATCCTTTCTTAGGATTCAGGATGAAATTCCCCATGCGTTTAAGGCATGGATTTTGGTGTTATTAATAACAACATGCCACAATGTTAAATATATGGGCGGGTATTCTTTTTAACGGTTAAGAACTAACCGGCAGCGCGGGTTAGGCACAGACTTATCCCTGCTTAGGTTTCAGGATAGGATACCCCAGAATCGAACTCTGGTGTCTTTTTCTACGGAGAAAGACTAAACCGACAGCGCGTGTTAGGCGCAGACATATCCCTGCTTAGGATTCGGGATAAACTTCCTAGTATGAATCCTAGATTAATAAATTCTTGGAAAAGGTTGGGAAAGGAAGAATTTTATATTCTATTTTCCGGTCTTCTTTTAGGGTGAAGGCGAACCCGAATACAAGGAAGGAAGAATTTTATATTCTATTCCTTGATTTTGGAAAGGAAGAATTTTATATTCTATTCCCAGCGCAAAAGAAACTAGAAGTGGGATCTCCACTCCGAGAATCTGGAAGATCTAGATAATCTTACCTTTTATAGGATAGGTTATCTAGTTTGAAGATGAGTTTTTCGTTTATCGAAATGAACTTTCAACTTCGGTTATAACCATCAGAAGGCTCAACCAAAGAGAAAAAGAGGGGAGTTCTTTCGTTTATCGAAAGGGGACTCTGAACTGAATGTGGACCTCTTGTTCGTGGAAAGAATCAAGAGGGGAATTTGTTGGTGACTTAGACCAGAAAAACACTTTTGGTGGACTCACTGTCAATTGGAATTGATCAGTGAGAGACTTTGGTGGTAAAAATGATTTTGGGTTATCCTCTAGAATATTAAGTGTAATATTCTTCAAGGAACTTCCCGGTAAATGGGTTATCCTGAATGTACTAAGGATAGTACTTTTTCAGGAACTTCCCATTTATTGGCATTAATTGCCTGACGCCCTCTAGAGAAATCAGGTGATATGCGCCGTTTGAGTAGACTGTGTCTATCACAAACGGCCCTTCCCATTTGGGTTTAAATTTACCTTTCTTTTTAGAGTTGAGGATTATCGGTCGGCGAGCAGCGAGGACCAGATCTCCTTCCTTGAAGCTTCTCTGTCGGACTCTTTTGTTAAAAGCCCTAGATATTCTAGCTTGATAAAACTCAATGTGTTGTTAAGATTCCAAGCGCTTTTCATCCAACATTTCGAGTTCTTCGAGACGTTTCTGATGTTGTTCTTCCATCGTCATATCAGTTGCGAGAGCGATCCGAAGGGATGGTATTTGGATTTCCAATGGCAGCACAGCTTCACATCCATATACCAATGAATATGGGGTAGCTCCTGTAGGTGTGCGTATGGTGGTACGATAAGCCTAGAGTGCTTCACCGAGTTTATCATCCCAGTCTCGTTTATTGGTCTTCATGAGCTTTGATAGGATTTTGATGATCGTCTTGTTAAAAGCTTCAGCTAATCCATTCGAGGCGGGATAATAAGCTATTGACGAAATATCTTAAATTTTGAACTTGTCACAAAACCTGACAAAAGCGTTGCTTATGAACTGTGGACCATTGTCATGAATGATCCGTCTTGGCACGCCATGTTGATGTATGACATGATGTTTGATGAAATTGATGATGTTGTTCGTCTTCACTTCTCTAAGCGGAATCGCTTCAGCCCACTTTGAAAAGTAATTCGTGATTGCGAGAATGAATCGATCACCTTTGACTGAAGGGGGAAAAATAGGACCGACAATGTCCATACCCCATGTTTCGAACGGCCAAGACGTGGTTGACGTGTGTAAACTCTCCGGTGGTTGGTGCATATAATTTACATGTACTTGACAGGCATGACATTCTCGGGCGTATTTGATTGCATCATGAACCATTGTCGGCCAAAAATATCCCATTCTCCTGATACGATCATACAGCTTGGGACCGGGCTGATGCGCACCCCATTCTCCTTCGTGCGCTTCCTTAAGAACTTCTTCTGCTTCTTTGTTCGAAAGGCATCGAAGTAACAAACCATCGTACCCCCGACGGTATAATGTATGGGTCTCGGTATTATAGAAGAATCTTGGTGCTCTTCGGCGAATTGATTCCCTTTCTTTTACATCTTCTGGCAAAATACCATATTGGACGTAGTCAATGATAGGAAAACGCCAATCTCGGGACTCGGACTCAATTTGAGTTGAGTTCACCTCCTTGGCTTTTATGTTTCTATCATCTTCCTCTTCGATATCCATATTGTATATGGGTATGTAGAGTTGATACGATCTTACTGTGACTAGCAGTTCAGTTTCGGGAGGCTGCGCAAGTGATACCGCTAGTGCTGCCAGTACATTCGCATAAGCATTCTGGAGACGAGGGATGTATTCAATAAATAATTCTTCAAAAGAATCTGCCAATTTGATGGCCTCCTGGTGGTACGGGATCAGGTCTTGGTTCCTGACCTCATACTCTCCACGGACTTGGTTGACTATCAATTGAGAATCCCCAAAAGCTTCTAGATATTTGACCCCCAGCTCCTTGGCGAAACTGAGTCCAATGAGAAGCGCGTTGTACTCGGCTACGTTATTGGAACAAGGACCAGTCAGTGAATAAGCCCGAGGCATTACATGCTTCCCCGGGGAAACTAAGACAACTCCAACTCCGGAGGAGACCTTAGGACATCCGGGGGTTACTGCCATATTAACTGCTCTCGAAGCACCGTCAAAGTATAATTTCCATACTTGTTGGTGTGATGTAGTGTTAACCTCGTGGGTTTCATCCGGCAAGTCATCATATACTTCTGCCGTATCTGTTGTCGGGTTTGTCGCCAAAAGATCACAAATCGCTTGTCCTTTGATCGACTTCTGCTGTTTGAAGTGCAAATCATATTGGGACAAGAGAAGGGCCCACTTCGCTAACCGCCAATTCATAGAACCCGGTTGAGTCATAAATACCCGTACTGGATTAACATTAGAAATGACGTAAATCGTCTGTCCAACCAAGTAATGCCGCATCTTTTGTACTGCGAATACCAATGCGAGTCATTCTTTCTCAATCATTGGATATCGAGATTCGGCGCCTACCAAGGTCCGACTTAGGTAATAGACTGCCTGTTCGTGACCGTTATCATCGTCTTGTGCTAGTGAAGCACTTATCGAGTGGTTCATCGCCTTGATGTAAATCAAGAACGGTTTACCTGATTTTGGTGCAACGAGAACAGGAGGGTTCGTCAGATATGTTTTGATATCTTCGAGTGCTTTTTGGCAGGCGTCGTCCCAAATAAATGACACACCTTTCTTGTTTAGCTTAGAGAAAGGTTGACACTTCCCAGAAAGATTTGAGATGAACCGCCGGATGTAAGCTAAACGCCCTTGCAACCCTCTGAGTTCTCTTAAATTTCTAGGGGGTTATAGTTCATGTATCGCCTTCACCTTACCGGGATCGATATGTATACCTTTAGTGGTGACGACGAATCTAAGGAATTTTCCGCTGGACATTCCAAGGAAGGATTTACTAGGGTTCATCTTTAATTGATGACTCCGCATAAGATCAAACATCGTCTTCAAGTCCTTGATGTGATCTTCTTTGTTGCGGCTTTTTACAACCAAATCGTCAACGAAGCACTCGACTGTTTTCCTGAGGTGCTCTTGAAAAATCTTAGTCATTGCTCGCTGGTACGTGGCGCCTGCATTCTTTAGACCGAAAGGCATCACCGTGTAGCAGAAGACACCGAGGGGTATTCTGAACGTTGTATGCTTCTCATCATCCGGATGCATCTTGATCTGGTTATATCCTGAAAAGCCATCCATAAAAGGCATTCTCTCAAATCCGCATGTATTGTCGATGATGACGTCCGTGATTGGGAGAGGAAAGTCGTCTTTTGGACATGCCGAATTTAGGTCCCTGAAGTCGATGCAAATCCTAATTTTACCGTTCTTTTTCATGACTGGAACAATATTGGCTAGCCAGTCTGGATGTTGCTCCTCTCGGATAAATCCTGAGTCGATCAATTTCTTAACTTCTGCCTCGATGGTTTCCATAATTTGCGGACGAAACCGTCTTTGCTGTTGTTTGATAGGTTTGGCATCCGATTTGATATCGAGGCGGTGCATTGCCACATTGGGGTCGAGCACTGGCATGTCTTCATAGTTCCAAGCGAAGACGTCAATATATTCCCTAATGAGAGCAATTAATTCCTCCTTCTCATTTGGTGGAAGACTATCACTGACGAATATAGGTTTTGGGTTGGCCTCGTCGCCCATGTTGATTTGGACTATTTTATCTTTAGTAGGGGGTTCCCTCTGTTCAAACCTATCACCGTATTGCATGTTCAGGTGATGAACCCATGGGTCTTCCTATGTTAGCATTTGATCGTCGTCCTCCATTGTGGATGGATCAGCTGTAGCCATGTTCGTCATTAGAGCTTTGAATACCTCCCCCAGGCTTGTATCGGAATCCCATTCCGAGGAATTTGACGAGTACCCATCTTTGTATTGCTCAGATGATTGGTTATTGATTAACCAACAACATTCGTCTTCTGAATAAGAGACATAACCTAGTCCTCGTCTGAACTTATAATAGTCATCCGGTTTTCCTTTTGGTACATATGTCGCTTTGGCTGGAATACGGGAACCTCGATCGAAGTATAAACCTTCTCCGAGTGTGAAATCATATCCCTATTTTTCCATGAGCTTGCGCTCTTCCGGACTATACTTAGATAAATGTCGACCAGGTTTGTCATCGTTCTCATCTTCCCTTAAAAAATGATCAGGTAATGGAAAACTCTCTCCTTTACCGTAAATCACTTCTTTTTCACCTCCTATTTTGGCAGGAACGATCAGGGTTGTTCCGAATGAATGTTGGAAGTGTTTCTTTGTTATATAGGACGATCGAAGCGGTGTATATAAATTGGGATTATCATACAATCCCTTTATCGCATCATCAAGAGACAGTGAGTACTCTAAATCATCATTTATTTCATTATTAGCAAGTTGCCAGTTACAACTACCATCTGACGATTGTTCATCGTCAAGATTGATTACAAGGGTACAATGTCGTTTAAAACAAAACCTCCATCATAATCAAATCCGGCTTCGGTATCAGCTTCTTCTCCGCTGTCTGTGCCCTGGGCCGATGGTTCAGTATCAGATTCGTTACCATAAAGGAGAGAATTAGTGAAATAATTCTCAAACCCTTTGAATGGTTGCTTATCCGTGACCACCGTCCTGACCTTACCATCAGTGTCGACATATTTCAAACACTGATGGAGAGTGGAGGGAATTATAACATTACTATGGATCCAAGGTCGACCCAATAGTAAGTTATATGAAGTCTCAGCATCAATCACATAACATGTGACTTCCGTCTTCAAATCACCCATTTGACATTTTATCCGGATCTTGCCTAAGGGTCTTGACCCGCTAGTGTTGAATCCATAGATAACAGTGCCTGTGGATGCCAACTTACTAACTGGAATGCCGAGGCTATGCATCAAGCGAAGCGGCATAATACTCATAGCGGAACCCGGATCCACTTGGATTCGGTTGACTTCGCTGGAGCTAATGTACCCAATAAAATATAGGGGTCGATCATGGTTCGAATTCTTCGTCTGCATATCCTCTTTGGTAAGGGTAATGCAGGGAAGGTTTTTAGCCGCTATATTGCAGTGTTGAATCAACAGTTCTGGCTCTTCGGGTATCGGCTTGATCTGAGTAAGGAACACTTCTGAATTGGCCAAGGCTTCTTGCAAGGCTTCCCTGGTTTCTTTAGACAACCGTAGCAACTCATACAATGTTATCCGCGCTGGAATGTTAGCTAGTTGAGCCATGATATCGAAGATGCGCGGAGTGTTCGAGCTCTCCGGTTTATCTCTTCTAATCGGATGATTGAAACGAGACTGCTTCGGATTCTGCACCTCTTGGGGCCTCTTTTCTTTCTGTTTATCAACCGGCTGTCGTTGAGCTTCTTCAACCGGTCTAGGAGCCACAATCACCCCCAGTTCCGTGAGAATTTTGGCTGGTCCCCGTTTAGTCACCCCCTGCTCAGCTACTTGATCACTAGGTGATGGATAATTAAAGTGATACTGATTTCCGCTTCTAGTGGCAAAAACTTCTTGTTCTTCTTCGGAGGGCGGGAAGGTAGGAGCTTCACCACCATCCTCTTTGAAGATTACGGAAGTAGCATTGCAGGACCTGTCTTTACCCTTTCTGGTCGAGGAAGTCGTCCACTGCTTGTCTTCAATAAGATCAGGATGGACCCAGAGGATTTCGCCGTTTGGGGCTGTGTGTGGCACAAGTCCTTTTTGGCGCTGTCCGTATGGGTCGTCGTTTACTGTCTTCATTCCTACTTTGGAGATGCGTTCTGGTTTAAACCATGCTGTGGGCACTGATCCAAAGCTAATTGATACTGCATTTGCTCCTACATTCTTGGACGGCTTCGGGGTTATGACGCCCACATAGATTAACGCTTGGATCTTATCCTTGAGATGGTAGCATGACTTTGTAGGGTGATGGACCGCTCTATGGTATGCGCAATACCTCGGATCCGTCACTTTGCTAGCCCCTTCTTGATCCACAATCGCCGACAGCTGGATTTTGTTATTCTCCAACAGGTACTTAAAGATGACGGGAACTTCATCATCTTTGAAGGAGTAAACTTTAGGAAATCTTGGCTCCGAAGATTTCTGCTTCTGAGGCCGTTATCGCCATTACGACTGCGATTGTTGTGGTGCTTGTTACTGTGGCTGTTGCTGAGGTTGCAATTGGAAAGTTTGATTAGCATCAACTGCATTAGCATGTGCCTTACCTTTCCCTCGTGGGTTGAAATTCTGTGTTGGAGCATTTGTCGCCTGTTGGCCTCTCTCCGCCTTCTTCCTTCTGAGGAATCGCTTGGCTTGCTCTCCTCGAACCTTCAAATCCTTCCAGGTTTTGGACGGTGCTGTCCCCATCGCTTCCAACACGTCCAATGCGAGGTTGTTATGGCAAGTCTGGAGAATGAATTCCTCAGTGATCGGGTCCCGACAGTTCATCGCCTTGTTTCGGAACCTTTTGACGAAGGTATCAACTAATTCCCCGTCTTTCTGTTTCTCATCAAGCAACGACCCAATGGATATCTCGGTGTCGTCGTCGAAGAAGTTGGTGAGGAATTTAGTCTCCATGTCGTCCCAGCTATTCACGCTTCCTGGCTTGAGGCGGCGATACCAATCGAAGGCGGCTCCACGAAGAGTGCTAACGAAGGACCGTACCATCAGAGGCTCATTACCAGAAATAACCCCTAAGTGTGATTTGAAGTAAATCAAATGCTAAGTGGGTGAACCCTTCCCATCAAATGACGTGAAGTTAATTAGATTAAACTTCACCGGATACGGGATTGATTCCCATTCTCTTGGGTATGGACAAGGAATGCCCGTCTTCTTCATCTCTTGAGCGGAAATCAACGTATTGATTTTGCTCTCGAGGTTTTTAATCTTCAAATTTTCACCTGTATTTTCATTGGCATTCTCATTACCACCTCCTGCATTGATGGGAGGATTATTAGCATTGTGAGCTTCATCCGCATGTGCATCCTCATCTTCCTGATTCACCTGGTTATGATGACTTGGTTCGCCTTGCCGGTTTGTCAATGCTTGGATTTGTTGGTCATGCATTTCTCTCATATTCTACATGGCCATCTGTATTTCGAACCTGAAGCTCTCCTGTTGTTTAGCCATGGCTTCTTCGAGCATCTTGGCCACTTGTTCCGCACTTATCATAAGTGCCTCGCGGGGTTGTCCCTCGCTGGATACTGTATTATCTGATGCGACCGCAGAGCCGGCATCCGATTCTTCATCTTCTGACGGTAATCTTGTCCGAATCCTACCATAAGTTGCTCGTATAATGGCTCCAGACTGCAGACGGGTTACACACCGGGGTGCTTTCGGAATCGACTCGGGATTATCCCGTGTCGATGTCCCTTTGCTAGTCATATTAGTGGTGACCCTCGAAAATTCTCCTTCTTCGACTACCGTTCTTCTTCGTCGGAAACACCTAGGCCTTGGTTTTGGCGCTTCGGTACTGAGCCTTTCGAAAACCGAAGTTCTTTCGGGGACTCTCTTGATACAGTTGCACTCAGACAATACTGCTCGAATGAGTTTGGAACAGGGGCACTGAGTTTCTAGTTTTCGAGGACTCCTTTTTCTGGTTTTACTCGTACCCCCAACACGATAGTACAACTCGTCGGTTTGAAGGTCGGAGTAACCTATCGTGTGTTGGTACGACTTCTCAGGTATAACGCTAACATCATCAGACGACAACGTTTCCTTCTGAGGGCGAATTGTCTTCTTTGGGTTTTCAAGAGTCACACGTCTCGACACGCGCCTTTGTGAGCGTGAGTTCTCGGCGGGCTCTTGGACTTCAATGCGCAAACTGGTGCGCGCAGTTGACATGAACTCCTTGTCATGTTGAGGGTGGGGGCGACCCCCAGCATGTTGAGTCGTTCGGGGCTTCTTTATTGGGCCCAAACATTCTTGAATTGGAGCTTTGCATCGTTCATCGGGAAGTGGACCGAGGCGCTCCAAAACTGACTTCCTTCTTCGGGATGGTCCTACGGGATCTCCCGGAGCAGCTATGGGGATTATCGGCGACTTAGGTTGGTTCGCCGGAGGTTGAACCTTTGTTGAAGGTTGCAATGGTTGTTCCTTAGCCTGAATCGCCACTTCAGACTTTAGCCTCCACACTTGGCGGGTTGGTGGCGGCTTTTTGGCCACCTCCTTCTGCAGTCTTCTGCGGGCTTCTTGAACTTTAGCCCGTGCCTACGCCGACAGTGCATGGCGCTTGCGAATGCGCTCATCCAGTGTCGAACGATTCCGCTTGACACGGATCCATTCATTCGTTGGTGGCTTGGAGGAGCTTCCATTCATTGGTTGTTGAGGCTGTTTGCCTCTCCTGTTCTTCAAATCCGCGTTGTAGCGGATTCCGTCAACGGACTCCATCGCCTTTGCTAATTGTCACGCTAGGCATTGACGTCGCCTCTGGCGGGCTCTCTTTGAGAGAGTCACTACGCCCTCAGCGGCAGAGGAATTGGCGAGAACAGGTTTGACCTGGTTGGAGGTCGGTGGAACTTTACTCGATGCAACTTCGGCATCGATCGGGGTGAGGTCTTTGTTGGTATTCTCTACTTCTTTATACCAACGGACTTTTCTCCTGGAGGAGAACTTCTTGGACTTGCGGAGGGAGGTGGATCCGAACGAGGATAACAGATACTCCTTGAACTTTTGTTGATCGAATTTATACTCGACCTCCTCCTCGACCGGGATTGAGATCCGCGGTTGCGGCACAACGATCTCGGCAGCGAGATCGATGGCTCCCACTGTGGTCGCCAGATTGTTCGCGGGAAAAATCATTATTTTCATTAAAGTCATTGTCTCCTTAAGCAACTGTTTTTCGGTTACAAAAGATCCGGTCTTTTTATAAGATCCGGTTACAACAAGTTCAAAGAAAAATAAAAAAGATTACAACTTTCCTTTTTTGTGGAACAAATCGCAAGATCCTGTTTTGCGGTCTCTTGCTTGTGTGGGTTCTTCGCCTGCGCCGGGTTAATCCATGGACCACCGTGTGATCTAAATCCGGTCAGATCTACACGGTATGACGGGTATTATTTCGCAAAGGAAATAACAGCCGGGGGGATTAGTTCACCAAGGAAATAATCGCCCGAAGTAATCGAGATCGACCAAGCGAAATCGATACTCTTCTCGGGATCAAAAACCAAGTTTTGATCCGGAGGGTAGCCGTGTAGATCTCAGATCTGATCTCTCTCGAACTCCTGCCTTGTTTGGTGTGGATGATCGCCAAGAACCAGATCTGAAAGTTCAAGCCTTCAAAGCTTCAAAACTCCAAGGTTTAGATCTCAATCCAGCAGAGCTTCGCTTCCAAAAATTCCAGCCTCCAAAACAATGAGCCACCAAGCCTATTTATAGGCACTCAGACCTGGGCTTTGGCCCAGGTGGCTCGGCCACCTTGGTGGGTCGGCCACCGAGCCACCAAAAGGTGGCTCGGCAGGCCACCTTGGTGGCTCGGCCACCGAGCCACCACAAGGTGGCTCGGTTTTGGACGAGCCACCTAGAGGTGGCTCAGTTTTGGCCGAGTCCTCCAAATGTTGGTTTTTTCGTCGTTTTTTGGTTTTGCGGTTTATCTGAACTCTGATTTGTTGATCTGGACTCTGATTTGGCAGTCCGGATCCTGATTTGGCAGTAAATCCGCTTCGGTGTTTAACCTCGTCGCCTCGTTAATCTGTTTCGTCGCATCTTACTTAGCTTCGATGTTGTGATCTAACGATCATGCTTGGATACATCGCCCGATGGTTCGCAGGTTTGTTGAATCATCATGCCGAGCTGTGTTAAGGGACCTATAAGCAGTTTTATATGCCTACAATCTTCTCATCGAAGGCGTAGCCACCAAAGAAGGCGTGGCCTCAATGATTTAGAACGCTCGTCTGCTACGTCCAACATGACAAGGAAGGGTAAGAATGTGCTTCCAGAGTCTCCAGATTTGAACTCTTTCCTGGGGCCCAGTCACCTACTAGTTTAGCACGAACATGATGGTATATTCCTACACACCCGCAATCGTATGGGGTTGAACATCCCGTTCGATTATGCCCTCCTAACGCCCCCTTCCGGTGGTGAAGAGGAATCCTGCTCAACGGCGGCCACATCCCAGACATCACACTCGAGTTACGGCGAGTCAGTAAGGGTGCACATGGCTGAAACCTCGAGTGATCAGACGATCGCTCAAAAATTTGAAGAACATCAGGTCGCCATCGAGTCCATAAAAGACATGTTGGAGCAACTGCTGAATAGAAAGAAGAAAAAGAAAGTCACGCATACCCCATGGAGGCTGGCGAGAGGCAAGGAATGGGGACCTACTCCTAATCAGATGACTGAACAGGAAGATAATGCTGAAATCCTATCGGATCACTCCTCAAGTCGTCGGTAGGAACATCACGCTCTAGGGGTACCACCCTGGACAAGAGCTTTGACAAGTTCCAAATCCAACTCAATGCCTTAAAACTCTAACAAAACATGAACAAACTGGGGGTGGTCAGGCCATACCATATCGAGTAGGATATGGTCCCCTACCCGGCAAAATTTAAACCCATCAGTCTGGTACAATTTGATGGTAAGGGCTCCCCTTCGCAGCACATCTACTACTTTATAGCTCAGACCGGATTCCTTACCGGGAATGACGCCATCCTCACCCGACTATTCATCGGCACCCTTAAAGGTGTAGCATTCAAATAGTTCCGCAAGTTGGAACCAGGCTCTATCATGTCATGGGCCGATACGGAAAGACTCTTCCTAGCCTGCTTCTTCGATGATGATACCAATGGCCACCCTCCTGGCCGAGAAGCAGAAGAAGTCGAAGTCAGACAATGACTTCATAAAGAGGTTCAGGAACCGATCAGTTCATTACCGAGACCAAGTCTCTGAAACAACGTGATTGAGATGTGCTGCAACAACCTTTCAATCCATATTTTGTCCAGGGTTGGCGCGGTAGAAACCCGAACCTAGAAAGAACTTGCTCGCCAAGGCGAACAGGTCGAGAATATGATCAAGAGGCTCGAGGCCAAGGAGCCTCACCCCAAAAAAGGAGCTGCAGAACCAAGCGCGCTAAAGAATCCCCCTCGAGCTAGAGGAAAATAGATCATGGCCGTTAACATTGACTCCGCTTCGGCGCCCAAACCGGCCCAAAGGCCGAAACCCAAGCCATTCAAACAACGTCCCCCGAGGCAATATGACTTTAGGGAAGACCAAGTGGTAGCAACCCTCGACACGCTCCTCAAGAGCAACAGGAATAAGTTACCGAAAGTAACCAAGCCAGAAGAGGCGAACAAAACCAATGAACCGGGCTACTACACGTACTACAGGTTCCTCGGCCACCATACTTCCAAATGCTATATCCTCAAGGATAAGCTTCAAGCCCTATACGATGCGGGAGTTCTAAAAAAGGAGAAGGTAGAGAAACAGGTGACTACAAATATGATCACTCTGAGTTTTGGAAAAGATCTCCCAGAGGTTCAAGTACCGACGGGGGTAGTTCCCATCCCTAAGGCAATCCTGAAGATCACTAATGATGATCCTCACAATCAACGAGGAAAAGGTTTAGTACGCCAAATCTTACTGTCGGGGTAAGTGATGTGGGTCCATCCGGACCTCCTCGGCGATGAGCAATGGACTTCGAAGCCTTCGGAGAAGACCAAGGGTAAACCTTGCAACGCCGTATCCGTTATCCCATATGAAGGCAAAATGGCAATAGTCGCCCTCACCGACTCCGACGAGGACACAGCCGCCTTAGCCACCAGGGTAGGGAGAGAATTCACCAAGAATTACCTTGTCAGGACGGGGGAGCCGGTAGGACCCTCCGGGCGGCTACCTGCAGAGGCCCCTCCAAATCCCGATGGGCATAGCTCGAGTAACCAACCTTTCAGGTTTAATGTACTCGCACAGATGAAAAACATCCTGGCCAGAATCACCATGTACGAACTCCTGTGTCTGTCTAGAACTACTCGGGAAGCACTACAAGAGGCATTGGCCGACTCAGAAGTTTTCGCCACACACTTCTCATCTTCAAGGGAAGAAGATGTAGGAAGAAGTATTTACGGTGTTGTCAGGCCTCTGAACAGCGGGTCCCTTGCATCACATTCACCCCTGAGGACATACTAATCAAAAGCACTTCTCAAGATCGACCCTTGTACTTTACTGAGTACATCGGTTCCTCCAGAGTGGATCGAATCCAAGTTGACCCAGGATCCGCGCTGAGCATTGTCCCCTTGAAGCTTATGCAATACTTGAGTGTCCCCCAGAAGCATCTCTCCATGATAACCACGACCATCTTCGGGTTTAACGCCACTAGGATGAGGCCGCACGGCAAGATCCGCCTAAAGTGTCGTATAGGCGACATAAAGATGGAGGTCACCTGCTACGTCATCGACGTTGAGCCTTCCTACAACATGTTATCAGGACGGCCATGGATCCACAACAACCGCATTGTCCTATCCACATTGCACCAATGTCTAAAATACGTGGATAACTACGATCGGGTGAAGACAGTAGTTGCCGACAAACAACCCTTCAAAGGAGTCGAGAACTACTTCACGGATTCCCTACTTTACTAAGATTCCGACGAACCACTGATCGAGGAACTCGAGAGCGGTAATGAAGCAGATAGTGAACCTGAATACAGGGATAGCCTTGTCCTGAACAATTTTGAATCAATTATAATCGACTACGAAAGCCACAATGTAACCGACGCTGTCCAGGCGGAGGAGATTATCTTGAATGAGAAATTCAACTTTGCTTACTTGTCATCTTGCCCAACATTCGAGGATGACCTACCTAACAACCCGATGGCAAGGCTCTACAGTGACCCATCTCTACACTTTCCCGTATACTCGTCGTATCTCGCAAAGAGGCAAACGATTGAGTCTTCACAAGTTGTATTTGTCGTGCCCGCCCGAGATAGTTATCAAAAGGACATTATCTTCGAGAGAGTCGATCACCCTTTATGCATGTTGTGGGACGAGTCCGAAGAAGAGGAGTCCGTGCTCTAATTTTTGCAATATAGTCAAGTGGCAAAACGCATGATGAGGGACATAGGTTACGACCTCGCTCGCCAAGAAGGCCTGAATTACGGCAGAGGATGAAAGACGGTCATCCGACCCACCTACGTACCTAAAGGTAAACCCTCGAACTACTTCACTAAGACTCAAAGAGGCTTAGGTTACATTTCCCCCTCGTCGGAATTGTTTTGCAATTTTGGATAGGACTCCGGCGATGCCCGCTCCGAGGATCGATCATCGACATCCTCAGCATGGGACTCATACGTCAGCGTGGGAGACTTGTTCAACAACCTCACAGTCAACATGATTGCGACCGATCCCACCGAAATGGTAGAGGATGGGTAATTCCCGCTTTATAATGAGACGTGGGACCGTCACGTCAATGCTCAGTGGAGTAGTCGCTTCTAGCAGCGTGAACCGCCCACCGAGGACGAAATCCTCCAGGTAAACATGGGTGATGAGACCAACCCCAAGCCCATATTCGTCAGCAGTAGTCTACCTCCCCAAGAGAAGGTAGACCTCATAGCCCTCATACGGGAATATATTGATGTCTTCGCATGGAATTACGAGGACATGCCCGGCCTTGATCCGCAGATCACCATGCATCACCTTAACATCGACTCGGACGCCAAACCTGTCAAACAACAGCAGAGGCAATTTCATCCATAAATTATGAAGGCGATCGAGGCCGAAGTGAAGAAGCTAATCGAATCCGACTTCATCAGAGAGGAACAGCACCCCAACAGGGTAGCCAACATTGTTCCAGTCCTGAAGAAGAATGGTAAGATCCTCATCTGCATTGACTTCAGAAACCTCAATGCCGCTTGCCCAAAGGACAAATTCCTTCTCCCCATCACGGACATCATCATCGATAATACGTGCGGATTTGAGAGGATGTCCTTTATGGATGGGTTTTCAGGGTATAATCAAATCAAGATGCTTCCCGATGACGAAAAACACACTTTATTCAGGACTCTAATGGGGGTATACTACTACACGGTCATGCCTTTCGGACTCAAAAATGCCGGTGCAACCTATCAACGTGCCATGAGCATGATTTTTCGAGACCATCTGCGAAAGACAGTCGAATGCTATATGGACAATCTGGTCGTGAAAAGTCACAGCAAAGATGACCATCTCTAAGACCTAAGAGTGATGTTCGAACTCATGTGATCTCATCAACTCAAGATGAATCCCTACGAAGTCATTCTTAGGGATGTCCAGTGGCAAATTCCTTAGGTTAGTAGTCACAACAAAGGGAATCCGAATTGACCCGGATAAGGTATGAGCTATCCAAGAGCTGCAGACTCCCTGAAATCTTAAAGAATTAAGGGGTCTCTAGGGATGATTGCCTTACATCCGGAGGTTCATCTTAAATGTCTCGGGCAAATGTCAATCTTTCTCCAAACTGATGAAGAAAGGTATCTCCTTCGTATGGTACGAGCCCTGCCAGCAAGCCTTCGAAGAGATCAAAACCTACCTCTCGAATCCACCCGTCTTGGCAGCTCCGATCTCAGGAAAGCCATTTTTCATCTACATACGAGCCATGGAACACTCTCTAGGCACTCTCTTGGCACAAAATAATGATGCCGGCCATGAGCAGGGCATCTACTACCTGAGTAGAACATTACAGGGTGTCGAACGGCGAAACCCTATGGTCGAAAAGGAATGCTTAGCCTTTGTATTTGCTATCCAAAAGATGCGACATTACCTAGTTGGCCAATCCATCCATGTCATTTCCCGGATGAACCCTATCCGAGTCTTCATGACACAGCCCGCGGCCTTAAACTGGTGCTTGGCCAGATGGGCGCTCCTACTGTCTCAGTATGACATTCACTTCATGCCGCAGAAGGCAGTCAAAGGGTAGGCCATCTGCAATCTTATGGCCAGTCATCCGTTAGGGGTGAAAACTGACATGTTAGAAGATTTGCCGGATGAACCCCTCGAAGTCAATGCAGCATCCCGAGCAAAAGTTTAGCAGATGTTCTTCGACGGTGTGTCCCGTGTTAGCACAAGCAGATCTATTGTTGCAGGAGTAGGGGTGGTCCTTACTTCCCCACATAATCATGCGTTACCCCGAGCGTTCTCTTTAATAGAGCCCTGTACCAATAACGTGACTGAGTACAATGCACTACTCATTAGGCTCGAGCTGGCGAGAGAGTTAGAGATAAAACATCTCGAGGCCTGCGATGACTCTCAGCTCATCGTTAGGCAAATGACGGGAGAATACGAGGTTAGGAATGACGATCTAATCCCGCTTCATAAAGCGGCTACCTGTTTTCATCAAAAGTTGATTTCATTGTGGAATCTATTATATCTTCAGTCGATTACAACAAATTCAAAAGAAATAGCCTTTTTATAAGACTTCTTTTACACAACAAAAGGAAAATTATAACTTTTTAGAAAATAACACAGGAATCGTTTATCGATTTCTGCTTTTTTGGGACTTTGCCTGTGTCGGGAGTGCGTTAGCTCATGGACCACCGATTCACAGATTCTGATCGAATTGTGAAGGCTTTGGGTATTCTTCTTTCGTTTAGAAGCAAGAATGAAATCTGTGAATATCTTATCGAAGTAAGACAAACACTCTTCTCAAGATTAAGTCGAAGCTTAAATCTCAAGGAATCGCCAAAAAGCTCAAGTATTCTGCTCTATCTGCTCTCTATGCTCGGATCTCTATCAGTAATGGCCCTAGGAGGGTATTTATAGCCTCTAGGAACTTTTAACTAAAAATACAACGTTATGAAGAAGTTTTACATGCGAGACAGTGTGGTCTGTCTCGACGGCCGAGACAGTTGTGTCTGTCTCGGCTTCCGAGACAGTCATGACTGTCTCGGAAATCACCAACTATTCGCTAGTTTCTTCTGTAACTGTCTTCCCACATCCTAAACTTCGTTATTTTGATAGTTATCAACGTGATTCTCGCCCATGATGTTTCCCACGTTCCTGAACAGTTGGTGGCTATGTATTAGCAGTTTCTGACATTTCAGAGCTGTCTCGCATGTGAGACAGTCAGCACTGTCTCGCATGCGAGCGACTGTCTCACATGCGAGATAGTCGATACTGTCTCGCATGCGAGACAGTCAATACTTTCTCGCATTGTGAGATAGTCTACACTGTCTCGATCCTTTCGAGATAGCATAAGGCTATTTCCTGTGATCTTTGGATGATCTTCTCGTTGTCTTGAGCTGTGTTTGGATATCTATTAGTATTTTTTAACGCCTACAGATACCCCCTCCAAAGTATTCTAGACTCATTCTTTTATAGAGGAGTCTGGGACACTTTGGATAAGACAGGTCTGACTTACAGTCCCTTTAATACTTGGTTGAGTAGATCGTGTAGAAGGACCCGTAAATGACTTCAACTCTTAACCTCTTTATCTCTCAATCTATTCAGTGCTTTATAGAATAGCTAAGATTCTTCCGGTACTATGTTTATCGCTTGACCGTTGTCGAGATCTTGAACCGAAGCTGGAATTTAGACTTGTGAATTCAGCTTTTGTTGCTAAATTGATATTGTATTGTTTATCACTGTATCAGTCTTCATAAGAACATAGTTTATACTCATGTATTCTTTGGAGCTTTCGGAAAATAGTTTAATCTCGTATACCCGTTAGGAGGTAGTCAGGTTATCCTTAAGAATATTCTGAGTGATATTCTCTAGAAACTTCCTGTTGAGAGTAGGGAAACAGTTTAGACTCATGTACCTATTAGAATAGCTGGATCGGGGTAAAAAAAACACCACCAAATGGTAAATTCCGCCCGTGACAGTCATCACTGTCTCGCTCAACGAGATAGTGTAAACTGTCCCACGCTACGAGACAGTTCATGTTGTCTCGCACGACGAGACAGTGAGTACTGTCTCGCTATCTGAGACAGTGGATACTATCTTGAATAGCTGAGTCGGGGGTATAAAACCCCGACTTAGGGTTCTTTAAGGGATTTTTACGTTGATTTCTAGCGATCTTCAGGTGATTTCATGGTGATTTTCGACGAGTTTTCGCCTTTTTTCCTCTCTTTATTTCTGATTTGGGTAGAGCTCTTGTTTGGGGAGATTTCACTCGACGTTTAAAGGATTCTACTAGGTTTGCTCTCCCGCTACCCTTTGAAATCTCAATTTTCTTTGATTCTTCCCCATGCATGCGTATTTGGGCGTATTTTGTGATATCTTTGTCGGTTCTAAACCCAAAACCCTAACTTTCTCGTTGGATTTCGACAGAGATCATATTTCCATTATGTCACCGAGAAGATCTCGAGTTTCCCGAGGCTGTTCAGCTTCCCAGGCTACCGAGAGGGCTGATCCCACTGCCGCTTCTTATGGGGGTACATTCCTTTCACCCTCTTACAAATTTAAATATCGTATCTTGTCAAATTTATATGTACCTATCCCCCTTTGTATGTAAATCCTCGTTTGTCATCCTCTGAGTATCCTCCTTTGAGGGGATCGACGCTGGAAAGTGTTTGTTTTGCTTGGACAAAACACACTTCAGAGTATACAGAGGCAATTTCATATTATCCCACCTATTTTGAAAGGTTCTGATATGCCGTTATAATGCTCGTGCATTGTAACGCATATCTCTTTTATACATGTGGTAAATGAAACTCGTCACACCTGTTACGAGATGGCGATTCTATCTTATAGAATAAAATACACCGCCTTCTCTAAAATTTTAGGACTATTCTTACACAATTTATGTGTACTTCTTCTTTGTCAGTCCATTTTTCCTCTGTAATCTTCACCGCTAGTGAGGTCACGGGCCAAAGTAGTGCTACCCACTCCTACTATGAAGGAATCCTATTAGTTAAGTCAGCTCCCCAATTCAACTCGGACTATAGCGAAGGAGCAATGGAGTTGATACGACGAGGTAGTTGTCGTGTTCTGTGACGGTTAATCACAGACACGACTTTAATTTCAGAGCAAGACTCGAACCAGTGTATAACGAAGCCGGATTTCCTGTTTGGTGACTCTGTGAAGGACCTGGAAATTGTTTCTTGTAGATCTGCACAGTGGTTGCATGGGAGTGGGTCGACATTCTTATATCTTCCCTGGATTCCTCGGGATCATTCACTTTTGAAGTTCAGAAACATAGCAATTGATTGGGAGATGTTTTGGAGATTGACCGAAAACCACGAGTGAGTTCACTATGGTTTCATTGGTAGAGAGGCCACCCCAGGTTCTAGCGACAGAGCTTCTGTGCGAGGACTTCACCCTGGTGTCTTAGGCCAAGATAATCTGCCCCAGAATGAAAAGACGGCACAGGCGAACACTGTGAAGAATAGGTTAGCTATGTTAGGAAAAGAATTCCCCATCAAGAAGTTCAGATGTCATGGATGGGTTCACTATTTTGGAGATAAGTGGTGGACGAAAATGACTCGGTACGTATTGAACCGTTGGGGGCGAGAATTAGCGGAGTTAGGATTATCAGTTCCTATTCGAGCCAGCATGTATGGTCTACAGATCAGTGTGGATCATTTCTTCACTTTATTCGAAATCTATAATCCTGACACCAATACTTTCTTCACCAAGAATGGGGAGCTTGGATTGCCACCGCATGAGATGATGAAGGTATCGGGACTGCCTATAGGTGATGTTCTGTATCAAGAATTCTTCCCAACAGTCAGTTAACTAGGATGAAGGATCGGTCGCCTGTAACCTATGATACCTTGTGGGAGTTGACATGCAATTACCATATAGATATGGCTGAAATGGAGACTAAGGCTAAGAAGAGATCTCCCCAGATCAATTTGAAGCAGTTCGCAGATTATCTATTCAAGAACCTTGAGAGTCGCTCAGACGCTGTGTGCGAACTACCTCCCTTGACTCTGAATGAGATCAGCCGGTTGTTGGAGAGAACGAACGCACAGTCCTACACTTCCTGCTCAGAAGAAGGCTTTCCTCACGGTACCAAATTCCGTTCTTATTTGTGACAAGCTGGCGTTCCGATCACTCCAACCACTCTACTAGCTGGCTTTCTGGTCATATGGCTAAAGAGGTGTGTCATCCCCCATCAACCCTCCAATGCGATGCCGATCGAAGTATTATATCCGGCCGTTCAATTAGCCATAGGTCATAGGTTATCCTTGCTTCCTACAATTGTAGCTGATATTCACAGTAGATTACGCCAATTGGCTTTCGTGTTTACTCAAGAGGGGAAGAAGCCTTCCGCTGGAATATCGGTACCGAAGCTGGAATTACCGTATAATTATTTGATGACTTGGTTGGTACTTCACCGTCCAGATCTGATGCAGGCTCCTGAGATAGTGGATCCAAGCCTTCCTCTACTGCAAACTCTTGAAGGTTGTAAGTAAGTCAAACATCGGTGGCTGGATATATCTAGGCAATTCAAAATCCACAAGTGTTGAGAGTTCTTTCCTTTTTTCCCTCAATTCTCTAAGACTTACAATGTAACTCTATTGGATGCTGAAGAACCCAGGCAGAATCGCACGATTTTGGATGTCGGCTGCTTCAGATAGTTGATGAACATCCGACCAGGTTATCTGGTATTCAGGTGAAGGATGTCTGTCACATCGAGCCTTACTTTCCATGTTGGTTTACTCGTCAATTCGGCTGTGATCAACTGTACGTCGGCAACCCAAACCGTCAACTTAGGGTTCGAGGTAGACTTATTGATGGGGCGAGAGCCTGGTTTTGGAGCATCGTCGGCTGCACGAATGTTGAGTTTGACCTCCCTTTGGAGATGCCTCCTCTGCATATGACTTTTCTTTACTGTAAGTGGCTGATAGCTGCCAATACCATTTCTTGAAAGAGAAGGATATCCGAATTAGAGGAAGAAATAGCCTCCCGACGGGCAACATAAGTAGTCCATGATACTGTACTCTCAACTCGAGGGAAAGAAGCTACTGAATCGTCTAGAAAGGGGAAAGATCCTGCCCGCCCAGCTAATAGTGAAGAAGAGTTTGAGACTGATGAGACCGAAACTTCCGAGAGGGTGGATGAGACTGGATCAAGTTCTGAAGAAACTGAAGAAGAGACAACTAGTCTTCCAGATTCTTTCTTTGAAAGAGGATAAGTAAACCCTTCTGTTGCTCGCAGGGCTCACCATGCTAATCCAGCTCAACCCCAAGACTCTCCGAAGAGAAGGAGGGAGAGGGTCATTATGACACTACCCAATCGGATGATGGTAGAGCTCCTTAGTTGTGACGCCCCAGAGTTCACACAAGGCTGCAGTCCCAGGTGAAATCCGGATTGTCAAACCTGCCAAGCACCAACCACCATGCTATGATAAGTTTCACCATCACAATCACTATCTCTCTTGTGGAAATAATAAATAGGTGAAGGTACAGACAGGTAAAAATAGAAATAGGACAACACTGGATATACACAGAAGAAGCATAAGAAAAATCAATAATGAGCCCAACTGGAATAAAATAGACATATCTTTGAGTCTGAACTAAATCTTAAATACAATGAGTCACATAAATAAAGTCTCACAATAGCTCTCAACTCTATGAAACAAAACACCAATCTAGATTCTGAAATTTATCAACTACATGTGGAGTTCTGTAATAACTACAAAATATAATATGTAACTAAATGGACAACTAAGAAGTCCCATCAACCTGCGACTCTCCGTGCGCCAGACTCGCTGCCTGAAAGGGGGGAAAACAACGAGCGTCAAAGCGCTAGCGAGATCATCACTACCTCTCCCCAGGGAAAGGGGTAGGAGTATATAAGAAAATAGAGTCAGTACATACATATATCAAATCATTCATATAACTCTCTATGAATGAAAAACAAATAATCAATGATAAATACTCCAATCTTCAACATAAAGAATAATCATCTCATCTCGATTTACATCCGAGTGACCTACTCTAATATAAGAGGATATTAACAATTGCTAAAACAAATACATCTGCCGTTCATAACGGGTGCATCAAAATCTCAAAGGAAATACCCTACTCGTGGGCAATCTATCATGGAAGTAAAGCCTACAACTGATCAAATATCTATGTGTGCATCATCTTGTACTATAGTGATACTTTTGTAATACTCGTTACTCAATCGCTCTGCGGTAATAGGGTTTATTATTTTCCTATTCCGGATACATGTAATAACGATACTATTGTAATACTCTTACTCAATCGTTCTACGACAAATAGGTTTCATCTCCCTATTTTCGGATACGTATAATAACGATACTGTTGTAATACTCTAACTCAATCGTTCTGCGGTAATAGGGTTTATTATTTTCCTATTTCGGATACATGTAATAACGATACTATTTTAATACTCTTACTCAATCGTTCTGCGGCAAATAGGTTTCATCTCCCTATTTCCGGATACGTATAATAACGATACTGTTGTAATACTCTTACTCAATCGTTCTGCGGCAATAGGGTTTATTGGGGTTTGGTGTCTGTTAGGGTTCTTAGATATGATAAAAGAAAGGAATTTTTATGAAAAATACAGGTATTTATAGAGGTAAACCCGAAACAAACCTGTTAGACCCGAACCAGGAAACCTAGTCTGACTAGGAAAATATCCCTTCGGTATTTTGGTTATAACGTTCTCATCCGAACACAGAATGAGGTGATCTAAGACTTGTTGGAAATCTGTTAAAGAGACCTACAACTTTGGTCTTTTACACTTTTCCAAATTCTAACTTCATCAGTATGCAAAACATAAAAACTCATAACTGGTCATTATTCCCAGATTTTTACTCTTTTGGCCTTTGTGCATGTTTTGTGCATTTGCACTCATATTTTCATAAATATACATTGAATTGATCTCAAATCAATTCTTATCATATACAAACATCAAAATATATAATTTTTCACCATATAACATATTTATCATTATTTATCATAAAATATTCAAATTTACGGGGTTTTACATTCTTCCCCCTTTAAAAGAATTTCATCTCCGAAATTCCACAATCGCATCTCAAAGCTTAAAAACTGAGAAAACAAAATAAGAAGGTGTAATTCATATTAAGAATTCTTTCTGCACATATCTCATAGTATTAACACAATGATATTTAAAGTTAACAACCTAGAATGCAAACATTCTCCCCTAAATCCCTAATTAAACGAAATTGGTACGTCGAGCGAAATAATCCAAACAAGGAAACCCTCATGTATATACCATATGTTTCAAATGATTAATGATCAAGTGACAATATCTCCATTCTAGTGTTAAAGATAAATATAAATGTGACTAAACAACATAGATAAAGACTACTATCAAAGCATATAAGCATAAGAATTTATCAACATCATACCTGTCCAAACAGGTGTGGGTAGTCGTGACGAACATCCTCCTCCTGCTCCCAAGAAATCTCTTCGGCTCCTTGCCGGTTCCACAGAACTTTCACTAATGGAATGACTTTATTCCTAAGCTTTTTATTCTCTCTAACAAGTATGCATACCGAAATCTCTACGATAGTCAAGTCATCCTGAATCTCAATCTATGGTGAATCAATCACTCTCTGTTGCTCATCATCCCACAGATGCTTCTTAAGCATCTAAACATGAAAGACATCGTGTACACTCGACATCGATGCTGAAAGATCTAACCTGTAAGAAACAGCTCCAATGCGCTCGATGATCCTGAAAGGACTAACATATCTCGGGGCAAGCTTCCCCCGTCTACCGAATCGCTGAACGCCCTTCATCGGTGATACTTTCAACATAACTGAGTCTCTGACCTGGAACTCTAAAGGTCGTCTCCTCTGATCTGCATAGCTCTTGTGCCGACTCTGCGCCGTAAGAATGCGCTCTCAAATCAATGCCGCCTTCTCTGTGGTCTGTCTAACTAACTATGGACCAATCAATAAACTATCCACTAGCTCTGCCCAACATATAGGTGATCTGCAAGGTCTCCCATACAAAGCATCATACGGTGCTATTCTGATGGTAGCTTGATAACTATTATTATATGCAAATTCAATCAGTAGGATGTGATCCTCCCTGCTACTCTGAAAATCTATAATGCATGCTCTCAGCATGTCCTCTAAGATCTGATTCACCCTCTCGGTCTGACCATCTGTCTGGGGGTGAAAAACGCTGCTAAATGACAACTGACTGCCAAAAGCATCCTAGAATCTCCTCCAAAAATGAGATGTGAAGCCTGAGCCCTGATCTGATACAATCGTCTCCGAAACTCCATGCAATCTAACAATCTCCCGAACGAAAATCCTCGCATACATATCTGCCGTATAAGTCATCCTCACTGGTAAGAAATGTATAGACTTAGTCAATCTGTCTACTATAACCCAAATAGAATCATTTTCTTTCTTTGACTTAGGCAACCCCACTATGAAATCCATGGAAATATCTGCCCACTTCTACTTGGGAATGGGTAAAAGCTGTAGGGTTCCTGCATGTCTCTGATGTTCTACCTCAATTTGTTGGCAGGTATAACACTTAGCCACAAAATCTGCAATCCCTCTGCGCATACCACTCCACCAAAAATGCCTCTTCAGATCCTTGTACATTTTCCTTGTGCATGGATGTACTGTATATCCGTTACGATACGCCTAAACTATCACGAAATAAGCCATAACCTCCGGGTCTGCATCAAAACACCTCGTAGTCCTGCTAATGATGTGTCCACGTAAATGACAAATGTCGTATCACTGTTTAGAACAGTCAAAATTGTTATTGTAGTCTATCTAGCCTTAATAGTCTTAAAGGCTTCCTGGCACCCCGTGCCCAAAGCAAACTATACACCTTTCTTTGTAAGGTGTGTAAGTAGTATCGCAATCTTCAAAAAGTCCTGAATGAACTTTCTCCCATACCATTCTAAAACTACGAACCCCTGTAATGGTTCTTAGTGGCTCCCAATCAAGTACAGCCTCAACAATGGCTGGATCCATTGTTATGCCCCACCTGCTGATGACGTGGCCTAAAAATCTAATCTCTTATAGCCAAAACTCGTATTTGCTGAACTCAACGTATCACTGAAGCCTCTAATCTCGATTGTCCACTATCCCCGCAATGCCAATAGAGGATATTGCTCGCGCTCTGTCTCTAATCTCAAAAAGATAATGATGTCTTTAATAAAATGACTATGAACTGGTCCTAACATGGACGAAAAACCCGGTTCATCAAATCCATGAATACCGCGAGTGCATTAATCAGCCTAAATAGCATGACAAGACCTCGGTATGGAAGATACAGTGCCTCTTGCTCGTAAGCAGAGATCTCAGTCCTCAACTCAAGCTCAAACTTAAATCCCTCCGAGAACTGAGTTGCGAACCAAGTATAATCACGAAAGATCTGGGGTTCAAGATGAAGCGCGCCCACTGAAAACACGGAAGAAGGCCACCTTTCGACCACGTGTTCCTCTTCCTACTTTAGAGGAGACATCTGCCCGCAGTGTTTCTTCAGACGAGCAAGGTAACGATTCGTCTTTATTTTCATTTTACTGTTCTTATATTTCTTAATACTCAAACTTATCTTGCATTTAATTTCTGTAGGGAGTCAAGAAGAAGGAGAATTTCAGGCTGACACTGCTTCTCCCAGCGGTATGGAAGCTAAGGAACCCAGCTTCATTTAACAAATGCATGACGTGCTTAATGACAAAACTGTTGGTGTTCCAACAGCTTCTGACATCGATCCATCGGCTTCAAACGCAGGTATGTATCTTTCTCCATTTGGAAGGAAATTTCAAAAGATGAATGAGTTAGAGCGCGTGCCTCTTCTAATGACTTGTGCACTTTATCTCCTTTTAGTTAAACTAAAAGAAGTGTGTATAAGTTGCAGAACCCTCGAATCCATCCCGGTCAATGAAGGTAAAATTAATCTCCATTTTATGTGAATTCATATAAGTATATGTGTTATTTATGACCCACCACATTCTGTAGATACCATAATGAATGAATCGGCTGGAGGAGAAACCACTCATGCTACTAAAGTCGAGGATTTTAACAATCTCAACTTTAATCTTGATATCTCAAAGGACGACCATCAGCACATCTCTGATTTGTTATCGTGAAAGCTCCTGGTGCAGCTACAGGATCAACCATCGGAGTTGGTTCAACTGAAGCGGGTTCTTTTGAAAGTAAGGCTTTTATCCCATAACCTCTATTGTCTTTTTGTAATTTAACTTTGAATAATCATATAAGTGTTCGAATTATAGGACCAGTTGCTAAAACCGATACTGCTATAATTGCTGGAACGTCTGATCAACCCGAGGATCGTGACTTCTTGTCGTGGGCCGGAACTGAAGTCGACTTTCAATCATCAATTCCTGAATCTCAACCTATCACTCCTTTAGACCCGATGATGCTAGAAGCTACTACTAGTCCCCAAATTAGTCCCGTCGTAACAAAAGCGAGACCAACTGAAGAAGTTGGTATGTCGACAGCTGTTGTGTCTAGAGTTGGTGAGTTTTATCAATTGTTTGTTTCAAACTTTTGATTAATATTTCAACATACTCATTGTGATTCTCTTGTTTGCAGAATCATCTTCCAAGAGACTTGGCGACCTGGACCCAAAGCTATTTGAGGTCTCAATTGAACAATCATCTGATGTAACGGGTCCATCAACAAGTACCATTCCTGAACAAACTCCAGTGGTTGTAGAACCCACCCCGGTATTGAAGTGTCAAGGTAACCAAGTCATGGAATTTTTCGTTAAACTTGGTATACTTCTGTTCGTTGCTATGTACGCGCATATATGTTTTGTATTGACTTTATTTGTTCTCATCGCAGCTCCTTCTTCTACATTGTATGATTCCAATCAAATGTTATCAACAGACGATGACCCGGATAAAGCCGTCATTTGTTCCGATCTTTAAGGCTTCATTTCTTTTTTGAATGCTATGGTCGATCGAATTCTTTTCAAAGGATCATATTTGAGAACTTTAAGAGATCTCTTGATCGCTACACATCGGGGATCAGAGAAGAAGGATATAATGAATTGGCCAATTCAATTGACGCATATTTGGCCGACCTCAAACAACATGCTGAACTTTTGAAGGATCTCCGCACCAAAGGCGTACCCTCCTATGTTGCTTCTCAAATGGACTCGAGGTTATAGGCGTGGCGTGATTCTTAGAAATTAGCTGAATCTGAGCTTCAAAAGTTAAAAGCTCGTATTCACCAGATCAGGATGAGCCTTGCCAAGAAAACACAGATCATGATCGATCTGCACCGGGCTCTAGAGTCAAGTCAAGCTAAAATAGCCCGCTTGAAAGAACAACTGGCAAAGGCTGAGGATGCTCATGAGATTTTAGAGTCTGATTTGGCAGGAGTGAAACAAGTTGAAGCGAACATCTTCCAACAACTAGAGTTCTAAGACAAAATACTTGCTGATAAGGAACAGGAGGCCGCAAAACTTTAAAGTGTTGACGAAGAAAATTTTAAAGCTAACTTGATAGTTGAACTTGAACAAGCTTATACGATAGAACTCTTCAAACTTAAAGATCAAATTCGTCATTATAAGCTGTTGTAATCTTGAGAACATATTTTTTTTATTTTCTTTGTAGCTCTGTTTGAATGCTTTTAATGAATACAGCGAACCCTTTTGCTTGTTGAAATTTTATTATGATTACTCATCTTTATTCTTGTTTAGAATAACTAACCATAATACTTATAGGATTTTTGGCAAATCCTCAGCTATCAACGGATTTGATGTGCCTTTACCGACTACCGTTTGAGTCGGGCTAGTATGTGAATTATCTAGATCCGTTTCACATATAACGTTAGGCTAGAAAAATTAAACTCTTTTAGGCTTTGAACTATAATGTTGAATATGTAGGCTACATGTGTTAGATGTAGGCTTATCTCTAATAAGGGATCGAGATAATGTCCCCTATACGTGAGCAACATGGATTTTAAAATGTAATTAGGTTACATTTTCTTGGTAGCAAAATGAACCCAGAATAAGGGAGGAAGAATCTGATATTCTATCTCCTAGTCTCTTGTTTGTTGGTAGAGATGAACCCAAAATCAGGGAGGAAGAATCTGATATTCTATCTCCTAGTCTCTTGTTTGTTGGTAGAGATGAACCCAAAATTGGAGAGGAAGAATTTTATATTCTGTCTCCTAGTCTCTTGTTTGTTGGTAGAGATGAACCTAAAGTTGGAGATGAAGAATTTTATATTTTGTCTCCTAGTCTCTTGTTTGTTGGTAGAGATGAATCCAAAGTTGGAGTGAAAGAATTTTATATTCTGTCTCCTAGTGCAAAAGAACTCAAAGTGGGATTTTCACTTAGAGAATCTGGATGGGTTTGAATAATCTTAACTGTCATAAGGTTTGATTACTCAAATTAAAAGTGGACCTCTGTTCGTAGAATGAATCGAGAGGAGATTTTGGTTGTGGCCCTAACTGTAGGAAGGTTTGACCAAGTGGGAGTTGAGACAATTTTACCTTTAATAGGCTAAATTATTCAAATGGAATTGAGGCCCTTTCATTTATCGAAAAGGAATCTCGGTTTTGAAAGTGAACCTCTCGTTCATGAGAGGAATCGAGAGGGGATTTTGGCTTCGGTCCTTACTGTAGGAAGGTTTGACCAAATGAGAAATGGGAACGTGGTACGAGTAACGATGGAAATGTTGACTCATACCCATCACTCAGTAGGAGTTTTTGATATTAAACAAAAGAATTTGATGTAAAAGGATTCGTTGATTGCTATGGATCAACAAATCGAATTTTTTGAATACTGTATCATAATTTCAACATTGGGAGTGTTAAAAATTAGATATAATAGGAGTTTGAAGGATTTTAACCCATGACGGATTTTGGTGGACCCACTGTCAGTTAATTCGATCGATGAGGTATTTTGTGATGTGGGTTGTGAATCATCGAGCTTCCCTCACAGTCGCATTGTGGGGGTTTTGTGAGGGAAGATCAATTATCTTTTGTCATTGAATCTCATCTCACGAAAAATGCTTGGAAAATCACAAGAAGAGGTTCTTAATTATTTTGGAAATAATTAAATAACCATAGTGAAAGAGTCTTATTTATTTTTATAACAATTAAGAATGAATTATTCAGATGATCAGTTTCCATCTAGAACAATCAACTGATCTCGGGTTATCCTAAAAACATCATATATTGGATTCTTTAGGAACTTCCCGTTTCAAATAGGTTATCCTGAATATACTAAGGGTAGTACTTCTTCAGGAACTTCCCATTTATCAGCATCTTAAGTTTATTGCCGTCTTGAGTAGGCCTGTCTAAAAAGCCTGCCGGCCCGGGCCCGGCCCCGGCCCGGCCCGGCCCCGGCCCGAAAATCCGAGCTTGATAGGGTTCCGGGCTCGGGTACGGGCTGCCTTAGCAGCGCCCGGCCCGAGCCCGCCCGAGCCCGCCCGAGCCCGGCCCAGCCCGGAACAACGCCGACGCCGGGCAAAAATCCGGGCCGGGCAGCCAAAACGGTTATGGCCAAAACAGTTGGGTCGGGCCGGGCCGGGCTGGCCAGGCCTGGCCCGACCACAACGGTCGCGAAAGTGACCGTTGTGGCCAAAAATGGCCGGGCCGGCCCGGCCCGGCCATAACAGCCAAAAACAGCCTTTTGACCATTTTTCCCCAAAAACGGTCAAAAACGACTATTTTGTGAGGTTATTTTGATCATTTGTTTAGGGGGCTGGCTCTATAAATAGATGGGGGTTTTTATTTGTTTCTTCACACCAAAACTCATCTACTTCTCTCTTATACTCTTATACTCTCTTATACTCTTATACTCTCTTATACTTTCTAATCCTTTCATCAAATGGCTTCCGGATTTGATTATGAAGAGCAAAACCTATCTCCCGATCTTGAAATGAGTCCTCCTACTGGGTCTACTCCTACCGATGTTAATCCCGAATCCGGTGATGACGAATATGCACCAAGAGCTCCTAAAATGCTAAGATCCGATGTGTGGAATTTTTACGAGAAGATCGACGTCACCAAGGATGAACACGGTAGGATCCTCACCCAGAAGGCTAAGTGTGTGTTGTGTGGCAAGATTTTTCAAGCTCATCATATGAGCTACACCAACCACCTCAAACACCATTTAGATAAACATAACAAAGGCCAAACTCCTCAAGGTGATATCCGACAATCTATGATTTCTCAATCCTCCTCTTCTGATAGTCTCGGTAGTTAGAACTATGATGCTGCCAGAGCCAGGAAATGCGTAACCATGTTTATCATTCTTAAAAACCTTCCTTTTAAATTAGTAGAAGATGATGAATTTGAAGATATGTTTAGAGATGGTTTTTATCCTGCATTTAAAAAAAATTCTCGTCAAACATGTCAACGTGATATTTTAAAATATTATCAGGAGGAACAAGGAAAAATAATTTCTTATTTTAAAATTTTAAACTGTAAATTTTTTTTTAACTTCTGATATTTGGACATCTAGAGCACAAACTGGATATTTATGTATCACAACACATTGGATTAATGAAAATTGGCAAATGTTTAAAAGAGTTGTTTCTTTTATTATAATAGAAGAGTCACATACTGGTATTAATGTTGCAAATTTAATAATTGAAAAACTTATGAAATTAAAAATTTTAGAAAGAATATTTTCTCTTTCACTAGATAATGCAAGTAATAACAATGTAGCTGTTGATTTTATCAGATCAACTCTGTCATTGCCATGTCATGGTGATCTTTTTCATATTAGGTGTATCTGTCATATTTTAAATTTAATTGTTCAAAGTTTTACTGAAATTAAACCCATGATAGAAAAGGTTAGAACAGTTGCTTATATGTATAATGCTTCTGAACAAAGTCTTAAAAGATGGAAACAATTTTGTAAAAGAAAAAATGTAAAGCCCAAACTAATTCAAAAATATGTTGACCATAGGTGGAATTCCACCTATGCAATGTTAAGTGTAGCAATAGAATATAAAGACATTATAACTAATTTTAAAAATATTATGCTTCTAGTTCTAGCTCTGGTAGCACTTATGGAATAACTGAAGATGAATGGACAATTATATGTAATTTAAATGAAATGTTACAAATTTTTTATAATGCTATAATGTTATTATCTGGCTGTTATTATCCAACCATTACTTTAGCTGCTTTACAAATTTTAAGTATTCAAAAAAATTTGGAAAATATTGTATGGATGATACTTTTGGATCTATGATTTTTCAAATGGAGAGCAAATTTAATAAGTACATTAGGCATATTCCTCATATTTTTAGTTTGGGGGTTCTTATTGATCCATGCTTGAAGGATATTGGCCTTCAAAGTTTGTTACAATCCTTGTATGGTAATCAGATTATAGACTTAGATGATGGAACCACCCTTACTGCTACTACTCATCATTTAGCTATTAGAAATTATTTTCAAACCTTATATGATGAGTATGCAGCTAGACATGGCGTAGCTACACAACAGTCTACAGCCTTAGTTTCTTCGAGCTCATCTCGAGGTAAAAGTGTAAATTTTGATAGGTATGCAATGGTAGCTGAGCTAACTGGTGGATCTGGACTTGGTTCGTCATCATTAGAGGTTTCTGAAATAGATGAATATTTATCTGCTTCTTTAGTTAAATGTCAAGGAAATGCTTTAGATATTTTACAATGGTGGAATGTATATGGATCAGTTTCATATCCTATACTTTCCACCATGGTTCGTGACATACTAACAGTGCAGGTTTCGACAGTAGCTTTAGAATTCGCCTTCAGCACAGCAGAACGTTTGATCAACGACCACATAACATGCTTAGATCCGTATACTATACAAGCGGTGATGTGCGTACAAGATTGGTGAAGGTACGAGAAGTGAACGTAAGGCATCGATCGGATGGCTGGAATTAAAGATAAATTTGAAGAATTAGGACTAACGGGTAGATATAAAGAATAAATAATATTCATCAAATTATAATTTTTATATCTTAGCTTAAAATTTGTAAAGAATTATTTTGGAAATAGTTACAAATGATAGTGATATAGGTGAGTAGGTGCCAACCTAGTTGGGATGTACTTATCTATTGTGATGCGATGAATTCCAAAATAAATTTATACTTGTAATTTATAAATAATTTATTAATTATTAATAAGAATTTATTTTTATAATTTTTTATTTGTAATTTATGTCATATGAAGTGATTAATCAAATTATTATTTTTATTAATTTTTTGTCTTTTTTTGTATAATTTAAATTTTAAATAGAATTAAAAAAAGGAAATAAACCGGGCCGGCCCAGAACCCGGCCCGGTCGGGTCCGGGCTTCGGTTTTGCCCGGCCCGGGCTCGGATTTTCAGGTCGGGCCTGGCCGGGTCGGCCAGGATGGACAGGCCTAGTCTTGAGTGATCAAGCAATATGCACCGTTCGAATAGACTGTTTCTATTACGAACGATCCTTCCCATTTGGGTTGGAATTTTTCTTTCTTCTTAGAATTAAGAATCATGGGTCTTCAAACGGCAAGAACCAGGTCTCCTTCCTTGAAACTTTGTTGTCGGACTTTTTTATCAAAAGCACAAGAAATTCTGGCCTGATAAAACTCGATTTGTTGTTGAGCTTCTACGCGCTTCTCATCTAACGTCTCTAACTCTTCGAGGCGTTTTTGATATTGTTCTTCCATCGTCATTCTCATTGCGAGCGTGATACAGAGAGAGGGAATTTGTATTTCTAAATGGAGGACAGCTTCGCACCCATATATCAAAGAATATGGAGTTATTCCAGTTGGCGTACGGACAGTTGTATAATAAGCCCATAGAGCTTCACCAAGTTTGTCGTCCTAGTCTCGCTTATTGACTTTTATAAGTTTTGTCAGAATCTTGATAATTGTCTTATTGAAAGCTTCAGCCAATCCGTTAGCTGTAGGATTATAAGCAGTTGATGAAACGTCTTGAATTCCGAATTTACTGCAGAATTTGATGAATGCATTGCTGACGAATTGAGGGCCATTGTCATGCACTATTCGTCTTGGAACACCATATCGATATATAATATAGTGTTTAATGAATTTGATGACTCGCTTGTTTTCACTTCTTTAAGCGGGACTGCTTCGGTCCATTTTGAAAAGTAATCAGTGATCGCCAGAATGAAACAGTCACCTTCAACTGAAGGTGAGAAAATAGGACCTACAATATCCATTCCCCATGTTTCGAATGGTCATGATGTTGCTGATGGATACAAATGCTCCGGAGGTTGATGCATATAATTTGCATATACTTGACACGCATGACACCGTCGGGCATAATCAACTGTGTCCTTGACCATGGTTAGCTAGTTATATCCTATTCTCCTAAGACTGTCGTAGAGTTTGGGACCGGGCTGATGTGCACATGTTCCATCGTGCGCTTCCTGGAGTGCCTCCTCAGCTTCTCTATTAGATAGACAGCGGAGTAATAGACCATAATACGAACGTAAATACAATATTTGTGTCGTAGCGTTGTAATAAAATCTCGGTGCTCTTCGCCGAATCAAATCCCTTTCTTTTACATCTTCAGGTAAAAGGCCATGGAGGACATAATCAATGATGGGAAAATGTCAATCTCGAACTTCGGGTTCAACTCTCGTCGAGTGTGCTTCCTTAACGCTTGAAGTGTAGATTGTCACAATAAGCTGGTGAGTTCTTACTGTAATTAATTGTTCTGTCTTGGGAGGCTGCGCCAAAGATACTGATAATACCGCCAATGCGTCTGCATATGCATTTTGGAGACGTGGAACGTACTCTATGAAAAATTCTTCAAACGAGTTTGCCATCTCGATGGCTGCCTGGTGGTATGGAATCAGATCTTGATTTCTTACCTCATACTCTCCTCGTATCTGATTAACTACTAGTTAAGAATACCAAAAGCTTCAACGTTTTCGACCCCCAGCTCTTTAGCATAATTATGTCCAATTATTAGTGCATTGTACTCCGCCATATTATTAGAACATGGTTCGGTCAACGAGTATGCTCTGGGCAATACATGTTTCTCCGGAAAAACTAAAACGACCCCCACTCTTGAAGAGATTTTAGAATATCTGGGATTGCTCGCTACATTAGTTCCTCAGGAAGCCCCATCAAAGTATAATTATCACACTTGTTGATGTGATTGTTCGCGGGAAAAATCGTTGCTTTCTTCTTCATTGATTCCATTGCACTCTCAATAACAGTTTTTCGGTTACAAAGATCCGGTCTTTTTATAATATCCGGTTACAATGAAGATCAAATAAAAGAAATAAAAATTATAACTTTTTCTCTTGTTTGTCGAACAAATCACGAGCTCCTGTTTGCGGTCGCTCGCTTGCGTGGGTTCTTTGCCTGCGTCGGGGTTTATCCGTTGACCACCGCAAGATCTAGATCCGGTCGGATCTACGCAGTACGACGGGTATTATTTCACGAAGGAAATAATAGTCGAGGGGGATTATTTCACCAAGGAAACAATCGCCCAAATCTCGGGATCAAAGACCAAGCTTTGATCCGGAGTATGCCTGTGTAGATCTGAGATCCGATTTGAGATCCGGTTCCTCTCGAACTCTTGCCTTATTTGGCGTTGACGATCGCTGAGCACCGGATCTGGATGAGCAAGTCTTCAAAGTCCCAAAGCTTGAATCTTTTTTAGATCTGAGCTTCGAATCCGGCAGAGCTTCGCCTCCAAAAAATCCAACCTCTGAACAAATGAACCACCTCTCCTATTTATAGGCCATCTGAATTGTGCCTGCGCACAGGTGGCCGACACATCGAGCCACCTTGAGGTGGCTCGGCCAAGCCACCTTGAGGTGGCTCGGCCTTGGCCGAGCCACCTTGAGGTGGCTCGGTTTCGGCCGAGCCCCTCTAGGTGTTTGGGTTTCCGTCGTTTTGTTTTTCGGTTCTGTCCGTGATTTGGACTCTAATTTGTTAATCTGATTTGGTAGTAAATCTGGTTCCTGATTAGGCAGTAAATCCACTTCTGAGTTCGAGTCCGAAACTGATCTTGATTCGATCGTGATTCGTCCGTGTCCACTCTTGGTTGGATGACTCGTTGATTCCTCAACCCGTTAGCTTGATTCCGCACGCGAGTGGATTCATTCCGTTGTTTGCGTGCGGTTCGTTAGCCTCGTAGCCTCGTTAATTCGTTTCGTCGCGTATCACTTGGCTTCGGTGTTGTGGACTAACGATCGTGTCTGCATACGTCGCCCGATGGTCAGTTTGTCAAATCGGCATCGTCGAGCTGTGTTAAGGGACCTATAGGCAGTTTTATACGCCTACAGATACCCCCTCCAAAGTATTTCAGCCTCGTTCTTTTATAGAAGAGTCTGGAATACTTTGGATATGATTGTCCCTTCCTTCGATCGGTTACGACGGGATATTTGGAATGGCTTCTATTCTTGATTCCTTCAGTCCTCCAGGCTATTCGGTGCTTTGTCGAATATCTGTAAGGGTTCTGGTGCTGCATTTATTATCTGACCGTCTGTCGGAATTTTGAATTTGAAGTCGATTCTCGATTTCCTGACTTTTTAGCTCGAGTTGGTTGCTTCAACATAGAACTGATCATCGATTGTCGATGTTGAATCTTCATTTGCAACACATTGTTTAGTGTTTGAGCTTCATTGTGACGCGTTGTCCGGCGTCTAAACTTCATTGCGACACATTGTCCGGTGTCCGACACAGTTTATACTCGTACGTCTGCTGGAGTATACACAGTTTAAGCTCTTAAGGAATTGGAGCGTGGCAGATACTTGAGTCACGAGACCAATTTGTAAAATTAATGCGTCAATGACTCGTATTTATAGAATTTTTGGCAAATTCTCAGTCATCAACGGGTTTGATAAGCCTTTACCGACTACCGTTTGAGTCGGGCTAGCATGCGGATTGTTTAAGTCCGTTCCGCATGTGACGTTAAGCTAAAAGAGTTAACCCTTTTAGTGCTACGATATTGAATACGTAGACTTCGTCTTTCTCCTGTGAAAAGACTAAACAGCAACGTGTATGAGACGTTGACTTAGGATTTTTGGCAAATCCTCAGCCTTCAACGGATTTGACGTGCTCTTACCGATTACCGTTTGAATTGGGCTTACATGCGGATTGTTTTAATCCGTTCCGTATGTGACGTTGTGCTAAAGGAATGAACTCCCTTAGACTCTGTGCTATGATGTTGAATACATAGGCTTCGCCATCGTTACGGGAATAGGCTACCCGGCGACGCGTGTTAGGCGTTGACTTTAGGATTTTTGACTAACCCCCAGCCTTCAACGGATTTGATTAGCCTTTACCGACTACCGTTTGAGTCGGGCTAGCATGTGGATTGTCTAAATCCGTTCCACATGTGACGTTGCGCTAACGGAATGAACTCCCTTAGACTTTGTGCTACGACTTCGAATACGTAGTCTTTGCCATTGTTACGGGAATAGGCTACTCGGCAACGTGTATTAGACGCTGACTTATCATTACTTAGGTTTCAGGATAAGATACCCCAGAATCGAACTTTGGTGTCTTTTTCTGCGGAGAAAGACTAAATCGGCGGCGGCATATCCTTTCTTAGGATTCAGGATGAAATTCCCCACGCGTGTAAGGCGTGGATTTTGGTGTTATTAATAACAACCTGTCACAATGTTGAATATGTGGGCGAGTGTTCTTTTTAATGGTTTAGAACTAACCGGCATCGCGTGTTAGGCGCAGACTTATCCTTACTTAGGTTTCAGGATAAAATACCCCAGAATCGAACTCTGGTGTCTTCTTCTACGGAGAAAGACTAAACCGACAGCGCGTGTTAGGCGCAGACTTATCCCTGCTTAGGATTCGGGATAAACTTCCTAGGATGGATCCTAAATTCTTGGAAAAGGATTGGTGTGGGAAGGAAGAATTTTATATTCTATTCTCCGAACAAGGAAGGAAGAATTTTATATTCTATTCCTTGATTCTGAAAAGGAAGAATTTTATATTCTATTTCCAGTGGAAGAAAGAAACTAGAAGTGGGATCTCCACTCCGAGAATCCGGAAGATCTAAATAAGCTTACCTTTTATATGATTGGTTATCTAGATGAGTTTTTCGTTTATCGAAATGAAATTTCAACTTTGGTTATAACCATGAAGAGGTTTAACCAAAGAGAAAAGGAGGGAGTTCTTTCGTTTATCGAAAAGAAACTCTGAATTAAAAGTGGATCTCTTGTTCATGGAAAGAATCAAGAGGGGAATTTATTAGTGGCTTGGACCAGAAAGACATTTTTGGTGGACTCACTGTCAATTGAAATTGATCAGTGAGAGATTTTGATGGTGAAAATGATTTTGGGTTATCCTCTAGAATATTAAGTGTAATATTCTTCGAGGAACTTCCCGATAAATGGGTTATCCTGAATGTACTAGGGATAGTACTTTTTCAGGAACTTCCCATTTATTGGCATTAATTGCCTGACGCCCTCTAGAGAAACGAGGCGATATGCACCGTTTGAGTAGACTATGTCTATCACAAACGGTCCTTCCCATTTGGGTTCAAATTTACCATTCTTCTTGGAATTGAGGATTATCGGTCGACGAGCAGCGAGGACCAGATCTCCTTCCTTGAAGCTTCTTTGGCGGACCTTTTTGTCAAAAGCCCTAGATATTCTGGCTTGATAAAACTCAATGTGTTGTTGAGCTTCCAAGCGCCTTTCATCTAACATTGCGAGTTCTTCGAGACGTTTCTGATGTTGCTCTTCAGTCGTCATCTCAGTTGTGAGAGCGATCCGAAGGGATGAGATTTGAATCTCCAAAGGCAGCACAGCTTCACATCCATATACCAACGAATATGGGGTGGCTCCTGTAGGTGTGCGTACAGTGGTACGATAAGCCCAGAGTGCTTCGCCAAGTTTATCGTCCCAATCTCGTTTATTAGTCTTCACGAGCTTTGACAGGATCTTAATGATCGTCTTGTTGAAAGCCTCAGCTAATCCATTCGCAGCGGGATAATAAGCTGTTGACGAAACATCTTGAATTTTGAACTTGTCACAGAACCTGACAAAAGCGTTGCTTATGAACTGCGGACCGTTGTCATGAATGATCCGTCTCGGCACGCCGTGTCGGTATATGACATGATGCTTGATGAAATTGATGACGTTGTTCGTCTTCACTTCCTTAAGAGGAATTGCTTCAGCCCACTTTGAAAAGTAATCCGTGATTGTGAGAATAAACCGATCACCTTTGACTGAAGGGGGAAAAATAGGACCGACAATGTCCATACCCCATGTCTCGAATGGCCAGGAAGTGGTTAACGTGTGTAACCGCTCCGGTGGTTGGTGCATATAATTTGCATGCACTTGACAGGCGTGACATCCTCGTGCGTATTCTATCGCGTCACGTACCATCGTTGGCCAAAAATATCCCATCCTCCTGATGCGATCATACAATTTGGGACCAGGCTGATGCGCCCCGCATTCTCCTTCGTGTGCTTCCTTAAGAACTTCTGCTTCTTCGTTCGAAAGGCATCGGAGTAGCAAATCATCATACCCTCGACGGTATAATGTACGAGTCTCGGCATTATAGAAGAACCTTGGTGCTCTTCGGCGGATCGATTCCCTTTTTTTTACATCTTCTGGCAAAATACCATATTGGACGTAGTCAATGATGGGAAAATGCCAATCTCGGGACTCAGACCCGATTTGAGTTGAGTTCACCTCCTTGGCGTTTATGTTTCTATCATCTTCCTCTTCGATATCCATATTGTATATGGGTATGCAGAGTTGATGTGATCTTACTGTGACTAGCAGTTTAGTTTCGGGCGGTTGCGCGAGTGATACTGCTAGTGCTGCCAGTGCATCCGCATAAGCGTTCTGGAGACGAGGGATGTATTCAATAAAGAATTCTTCGAAAGAATCTGCCATTTTGACGGCCTCCTGGTGGTATGGGATCAGGTCTTGGTTCCTGACTTCATACTCTCCACGGACTTGGTTGACTATCAATTGAGAATCCTCAAAAGCTTCGAGATATTCGACCCCCAGCTCCTTGGCGAAACTGAGTCTAATGAGGAGCGCGTTGTACTCGGCTACGTTATTAGAATATGGATCTATCAGTGAATAAGCCCGAGGCATTACATACTTCCCCGGGGAAACTAAGACAACTCCAACTCCGGAGGAGACTTTAGGACATCCGGGGGTTACTGCCTTATTAACTGCTCTCGAAGCACCATCAAAGTATAATTGCCATACTTGTTGATGCGACATGGTGTTAACCTCGTGGGTTTTATCCGGCAAGTCATCATATACTTCTGCCATATCTGTTGTCGGGCTTGCCACCAAAAGATCACAAATCGCTTGTCCTTTGACCGACTTCTGCTGTTTGAAGTGCAAGTCATACTGGGACAAGAGAAGGGCCCATTTTGCTAACCGCCAATTCATCGAACCCGGTTGCGTCATAAATACCCGTACTGGATTAACGTTAGAGATAACGTAAATCGTTTGTCCGACCAAGTAATGCCGCATCTTTTGTACCGCGAATACCAATGCGAGACATTCTTTCTCAATCATCGGATATCGGGACTCGGCGCCTACCAAAGTCTGACTTAGGTAATAAACCGCCTGTTCGTGACCATTATCATCGTCTTGTGTTAGTAAAGCACTTATCGAATGGTTCATCGCCTTGATGTAAATCAAGAACGGTTTACCTGATTTTGGTGCGACAAGAACAGGGGGATTCGTCAGATACGTCTTGATATCTTCGAGTGCTTTTTGGCAAGCGTCGTCCCAAATAAATGACACACCTTTCTTGTTTAGTTTAGAGAATGGTTGGCACTTCCCAGAAAGATTTGAGATGAACCACCGGACGTAAGCTAAACGCCCTTGCAATCCTCTGAGTTCTCTTAGATTTCTCGGGGGTTGCAATTCATGTATCACCTTCACCTTGTCAGGATCGATATGTATACCTTTAGTGGTGACGACGAATCCAAGGAATTTTCCACTGGACATTCCAAGGAAGGATTTAGTGGGGTTCATCTTCAATTGATGACTCCGCATGAGATCGAACATCGTCTTCAAGTCCTTGATGTGATCTTCTTTGTTGCGGCTTTTCACAACCAAATCATCAACGTAGCACTCAACCGTTTTCCTGAGGTGCTTCTGGAAAATCTTCGTCATCGCTCGTTGGTATGTGGCGCCTGCATTCTTTAGACCGAAAGGCATCACTGTGTAGCAGAAGACACCGAGGGGCGTTCTGAACGCTGTATGCTTCTCATCATCCGGGTGCATCTTGATTTGGTTATACCCCGAAAAGCCATCCATGAAGGACATCCTCTCAAATCCGCACGTATTGTCGATGATGACGTCCGTGATTGGGAGGGGAAAGTCATCTTTCGGACATGCCGCATTCAGGTCCCTGAAGTCGATGCATATCCTGATCTTACCATTTTTCTTCATGAATGGGACAATATTAGCTAGCCAATCTGGATGCTGCTCCTCTCGGATGAATCCTGAGTCGATCAATTTCTTAACCTCTGCCTCGATGGCTTCCATAATCTGTGGACGAAACCATCTCTGCTGTTGTTTGACAGGTTTGGCATCCGTCTTGATATCGAGGCGATGCACCACCACATTGGGGTCGAGCCCTGGCATGTCCTCATAGTTCCAAGCGAAGACGTCGATATATTCCCTGACGATAGCAATTAATTCCTCCTTCTCATCTGGGGGAAGACTATCGCTGATGAATATGGGTTTTGGGTTGGCCTCATCGCCCATATTAGTTTCGACTATTTCATCTTCAGTAGGGGGTTCCCTCTGTTCGAACCTATCACCATACTGCATGTTCAGGTGATGAACCCATGGGTCTTCCCACGTTGGCATTTGATCGTCGTCCTCCATCGTAGATGGATCAGCTGTAGTCATGTTCGTCATTATGGCTTTAAATACTTCCCCCAAACTTGTATCGGAGTCCCATTCTGAGGAATCTGACAAGTACCCATCCTTAGCTTTGTTAGCAATTTGATCGATAATTTGCCAACCACATTCATCATCAGACGAGGAGACGTAGCCTAAGCCTCTTTTGTGACGGTAATAATCATCCGGTTTTCCTTTTGGTACATATGCCGCTTTGGCTGGAATTCGGGAACCTCGATCGAAGTATAATCCTTCTCCGAGTGCGAAATCATATCCCTGTTTTTCCATGAGCTTGCGCGCTTCTGGACTATACTTAGATAAATGTCAGCCAGGTTTGTCATCATTTTCCTCTTCCCTTAAGAAATGATCAGGTAATGGAAAACCCTCTCCTTTACCGTAAACCACTTCTTTTTCGCCTCCTATTTTGGCAGGAACGATCAGGGTTGTTCCGAAAGAATGCTGGAGGTGTTTCTTTGTTACATAAGATGATCAGAGTGGCGTATGTAAATCGGGATTATCGTATAATCCCTTTATCGCATCATCAAGAGACAGTGAGTACTCTAAATCATCATTTATTTCAATATTGGCAAGTTGCCAGTTACAACTACCATCTGACGATTGTTCATCGTCAAGATTGATTACAAAGGGTACAATGTTATTTAAAACAAAACCTCCATTGTAATCGAATCCGGCTTCAGAATCAGCTTCTTCTCCGCTGTCCGTGCCCTGGACCGATGGTTCAGTATCGGATTCGTTACCATAAAGGAGAGAATCAGTGAAATAATTCTCAAACCCTTTAAATGGTTGCTTATCTGCGACCACCGTCCTGACCCTTCCATCAGTGTCGACATATTTCAGACACTGATGTAGGGTGGAGGGAACTATAACGTTACTATGGATCCAAGGCCGACCCAGTAGTAAATTATATGATGTCTCAGCATCAATCACGTAACACGTGACCTCCGTCTTCAGATCACCAATTTGGCACTTTATCCGGATCTTTCCCAAAGGCCTCGACCCACTGGTGTTGAATCCGTAAATGACCATGCCCGTAGACGCCAATTTGCTGACTGGAATGCCGAGGCTATGCATCAAACGAAGCGGCATAATACTCACAGCGGAACCCGGATCCACTTGGATTCGGTTGACTTCGCTGGAGCCAATGTACCCAATGAAGTACAGGGGTCGATCATGGTTCGAATTCTTCGTCTGCATGTCCTCTTTGGTGAAGGTAATGCAGGGAAGGTTCTTAGCCGCTACATTGTATTGTTAAGCTAACAGTTCTGGCTCTTCCGGCACCGGCTTGATCCGAGTGAGGAACGCTTCTAAATCGGCCAAGGCCTCTTGTAAGGCTTCCCTGGTCTCCTTGGACAACCGCAGCAACTCATACAGCGTTATCCACGCTGGGATATTGGCTAATTGAGCCATAATATCGAAAATACGCGGAGTTTTTGAGCTCTCCGGTTTATCTCTTCCAATCAGACGATTGAAACGAGACTGCTTCGGATTCTGCACCTCTTGGGGTCTCTTTTCTTTCTGCTTATCCACCGGCTGTCGTCGAGCATCTTCAACCGGTTTAGGAACTGCAATCACCCCCAACTCTGTGAGAGTTTTGGCTGGTCCCCGTTTAGTCATCCCCTGCTCAGCTAACTGGTCACTAGGTGACGGATAGTTGAAGTGGTACTGGTTTCCGCTTCTGGTGGCGAAGACTTCTTGTTCTTCTTTGGAGAGAGGGAAGGTAGGAGCTTCATTACCATCCTCTTCGAAGATTGTAGATGTAGCATTGCAGGCCTTGCCTTTCCCCTTTCTTTTCGAAGAGGTCGCCCACTGCTAATCTTCAATGAGATCCGGATGAACCCAGAGGATTTCGCCGTTCGGGGCTGTGTGAGGCACAAGTCCCTTTTGGCGTTGTCCGTGTGGGTCATCATTCACCGTCTTCATTCCCACTTTGGTGACGCGTTTCGGCTCGAACCATGTTGTGGGCACCGATCCAAAGCTGATTGACACTGCGTTTGCTCCTACATTCTTGGCAGGCTTCGGGGTTATGACGCCCACATCAATTAACGCCTGGATCTTGTCCTTAAGGTGGTAGCATGACCTCGTAGGGTGATGGACCGCTCTATGGTACGCGCAGTACTTCGGATCCGTCACTTTGCTGGCCCCTTCTTGATCTACGATCGTCGGCAGCTGGATTTTGTTGTTCTCCAACAAGTACTTGAAGATGCCGGGAACTTCATCATCCTTAAAGGAGTAAACTTTGGGAAACCTTGGCTCCGAAGATTTCTGCTTCTGAGGCCGTTGTTACCGCTACTGCTGTTGCTGAGGTTATAATTGAAAGGTTTGATTAGCATCAACTGCATTAGCATGTGCCTTACCTTTCCCCCTCGGGTTGAAATTCTGCGTTGGAGCATTCGCCGCTTGTTGGCCTCTCTCCGCCTTCTTTCTCCTGAGGAATCGTTCAGCTTGCTCCCCTCGGACCTTCAGATCCTTCCATGCTTTGGACGGTGTTGTCCCCATTGCTTCCAACACATCCAAGGAAAGATTGTTGTGGCAGGTCTGGAGGATGAACTCCTCAGTGATCGGGTCCCGGCAATTCATCGCCTTGTTCTGGAACCTTTTGACAAAGGTGTCGACTAACTCCCCGTCCTTCTGCTTCTCATCGAGCAACGATCCGATAGATATCTCGGTGTCATCGTCGAAGAAATTTGTGAGGAACTTAGTCTCCATGTCGTCCCAGCTGTTCACGCTACTTGGCTTGAGGCGGCGATACCAATCGAAGGCGGCTCCGCGAAGAGTGCCAACGAATGACCGCACCATCAGAGGCTCATTGCCGGAGATTACCCCCAGGTGTGATTTGAAATAAATCACATGCTGAGTGGGTGAACCCTTCCCATCAAACGGCGTGAAGTTGATTAGGTTAAACTTCGCCGGATATGGGATTGATTCCCATTCTCTTGGGTATGGACAAGGAATGCCCGTTTTCTTCACCTCTTGAGCAGAAATCAACATATTGATCTTGCTCTCGAGATTTTTGATCTTCAAACTTTCACCTGTATCTTCGTTAGCACGATTCTGAGGTGGAAGCGTGGCATTGTGACTAGCATTCTCATTACCCCCCTGCATTGACGGGAGGATTATTGGCATTGCGAGCTTCATCCGTATCCGTGTGCTCATCTTCCTGAACGACCTGATTACGGCGGCTTGGTTCGCCTTGCTGGTTCGTCAGTGCCTGGATTTGTTGTTCATGCATTTCTCTTATATTCTGCATGGCCATCTGCATTTCGAACCTGAAGCTTTCCTGTTGTTTGGCCATGGCTTCCTCGAGCATCTTGGCCACTTGTTCCGCGCTTATCATGAATGACTCGCGGGGTTGTCCTTCACTGGATACGGTATTGTCCGACGCAACTGCCGAGCCGGCATCTGATTCTTCATCTCCCGAAGGTAACCTTGTCCGAACCCTACTATACGTTGCACGAATGAAAGCTCCGGACTGCAGACGAGTTACACGTCGGACACCTCTGGAATCGCCTCAGGATTGTCCTGAGCCGATGTTCCCTTGCTGGTCATATTGGCGGTGACCCTCGGAAATTCTCCATCACCGACCACCGTTCTTCTTTGCTGGAAACGCCTATGCCTTGGTTTTGGCGTTTCGGTACTAAGCCTTTCGAACACTAAAACTCTCTCGGGGACTGCCTTGATGCAGTTACACTCAGACAGTACCGCCCGAATGAGCTTTGAACAAGGGCACTGAGTTTCTAGCCTTCGAGGACTTCTCTTCCTGGCTTTGCTCGTACCCCCAGCACGATAGTACAACTCGTCTGTTTGAATGTCGGAGTAACCTATCGTGTGTTGGCACGATTTCTCAGGTATAACATCATCGTCATCAGACGAGAATGTTTCCTTCTGAGGGAGAACTGCCTTCTTCGGGCTTTCGAGAGTCACACGCCTCGAAACATGCCTTTGTGGGCGTGAATCCTCAGCGGGCTCCTGGACTTCAATACGCAGCGTAGTGCACTTAGTTGCCCTGATTTCCTTGTCATGTTGAGGGTTGCGGCGACCCCCAGCATGTTGAATCGTTCGGGGCTTCTTTAGTGGGCCCAAATGCTCTTGGACTGGAGCTTTGCTTCGCTCCTCGGGCAGTGGACCGAGGCGTTCCAAGACTGATTTCCTTTTCTGGGATGGTCCTACGGGATCTCCTAGAGCAGTTGTGGAAATCATCGGCGGTTTGGATTGATTCGCCGGAAGTTGCACTATCGAAGGCTGCAGTTACTGCTCCTTGGTCTGAACCGCCGCTTCAGACTTCGGTCTCCAAACTTTGCGAGTTGGTGGCGGTTTCTTGGCCACCTCTTTCTGCAGCTTTCTATGGGCTTCTTCGACTTGAGCTCGTGCCTGCGCTGATAGTGCGCGGCGCTTGCAAATACGCTCCTCCAGCGTCGAACGATTCCGTTTGACACGGATCCATTCCATTGTTGGCGGCTTGGAAGAGGCGCCGTTCATCTGTTGTTGAGGCCGTTTGCCTCTCTTGTTCTTCAGATCTGCGTTGTAACGGATCCCGTCAACTGACTCCATGGCCTTTGCGAATTGTTTCGCAAGGCGTTGACGTTGCCTTTGGCGGGCTCTCTTTGAGAGAGTCACCACGCCCTCTGCAGCAGAAGGGTTGGCCAGAGCAGATCTGACCTGGTTGGGAGTTGGAGGGATCTCACCCGATGCAACTTTGGCATCCAACGGGGTGAGCTCTTCGTTGGTGTTTTCAACATCTTCATACCAACGAGCTTTTCTCCTGGCGGAGAACTTCTTGGACTTGTGGGGGGAAGTTGATCCGGATGAGGACGACAGGTACTCCTCGAACTTCTGCTGGTCGAACTCGTATTCGACCTCCTCCACGACCGGGATTGAGATCCGCGGCTGTGACGCATCGATCTCGGCAGCGAGATCGTCGGCTCCCACTGTGGTCGCCAGATTGTTCGCGGGAAAAATCGTTGCTTTCTTCTTCATTGATTCCATTGCACTCTCAATAACAGTTTTTCGGTTACAAAGATTCGGTCTTTTTATAAGATCCGGTTACAATGAAGATCAAATAAAAGAAATAAAAATTACAACTTTTTCTCTTGTTTGTCGAACAAATCACGAGCTCCTGTTTTGCGGTCGCTCGCTTGCGTGGGTTCTTCACCTGTGCCGGGGTTTATCCGTTGACCACCGTGAGATCTAGATCCAGTCAGATCTACACAGTACGACGGGTATTATTTCACGAAGGAAATAATAGCCGAGGGGGATTATTTCACCAAGGAAACAATCACCCAAATCTCGGGATCAAAAACCAAGCTTTGATCCAGAGTATGCCTGCGTAGATCTGAGATCCGATTTGAGATCCGGTTCCTCTCGAACTCTTGCCTTATTTGGCGTTGATGATCGCCGAGCACCGGATCTGGATGAGCAGTACTTCAAAGTCCCAAAGCTTGAATCTTTTTTAGATCTGAGCTTCGAATCCAGCAGAGCTTCGCCTCCAAAAAATCCAACCTCTGAACAAATGAACCACCTCTCCTATTTATAGGCCATCTGAACTGTGCCTGCGCACAGGTGGCCGACACCGAGCCACCTTGAGGTGGCTCGGCCACCGAGCCACCTCAAGGTGGCTCGGCTCTGGCCGAGCCACCTCAAGGTGGCTTGGCCACCGAGCCACCTCAAGGTGGCTCGGCATGGGCCGAGCCACCTTGAGGTGGCTCGGTTTCGGCCGAGCCCCTCTAGGTGTTTGGGTTTCCGTCGTTTTGTTTTCTGGTTCTGTCCATGATTTGGACTCTGATTTGTTGATCTGATTTGGCAGTAAATCTGGTTCCTGATTAGGCAGTAAATCCACTTCTGAGTTCGAGTCCGAAACTGATCTTGATTCGATCGTGATTCGTCCGTGTCCGCTCTTGGTTGGATGACTCGTTGATTCCTCAACCCGTTAGCTTGATTCCGCACGCGAGTGGATTCATTCCGTTGTTTGCGTGCGGTTCGTTAGCCTCGTAGCCTCGTTAATTCGTTTCGTCACGTATCACTTGGCTTCGGTGTTGTGGACTAACGATCGTGTCTGCATACGTCGCCCGATGGTCGGTTTGTCAAATCGGCGTCGTCGAGCTGTGCTAAGGGACCTATAGGTAGTTTTATACGCCTACAGTGATGTGGTATTAACTTCGTGAGTTTCATCTGGCAGATCATCGTACAACTCGGCTATATCTTTTGTAGGGTTTACCGCCAAAAGATCGCAAATAGCTTGCCTCTTAACTGATTTTTGCTATTTAAAATGTAATTCATATTGGGATAAGAGTAAGGCCTACCTAGCTAAACGCCAATTCATAGAGGCTGGTTGAGTCATAAACACTCGAATCGGGTTTACGTTGAAAATGACATAAATTGTCTGTCCAACTAAATAATATCGCATTTTTTGGATCGCGAATACCAAGGTGAGACATTCTTTCTCGATCGTCGGATAGCGAAATTTAGCTTCCACCAATGTACGACTTAGATAATACACAGCTTATTCATGACCATTATCGTCGTCTTGTACAAGCAATGCACTTAACGAATAGCTCGTCGCTTTGACATAAATCAAAAATGGTCTGCCCGATTTTGGTGCCATGAGAATAGACAGATATATGTTTTGATATCTTCGAATGCTTTTTGATAGGCCTCATCCCAGATGAATGACACGCCTTTCTTTGTGAGTTTAGAGAACGGCTGACATTTTCCAGAAAGGTTCGAAATAAACCTACAAATATACGCCAGTCGACCTTGCAGCCCTCTGAGTTCTTTAAGATTTCTCGGGGGTTGCAATTCATGTATCGCCTTCACTTTATCAGGATCGATATGAATACCTTTTGTAGTGATGACGAATCTAAGAAATTTACCGCTGGACATTCCAAGGAAGGATTTAGTCGGGTTCATCTTCAGTTGATGACTCCTCATAAGATCAAACATCGTCTTCGGATCGTTAATATGGTTGTTCTTGTCGTGGCTCTTAACAACCAGATCATCGACATATCATTCAACTGTCTTTCGAAGGTGTTCTTGAAAGATCTTCGTTATTGCTCGTTGGTATGTGGCACCGACGGTCTTCAAACCGAAAGGCATAACAGTATAACAGAAGACACCAAGGGGTGTCCTGAATGCTGTATGCTTTTCATCGTCTGGGTGCATCTTGATCTGATTATATCCAGAAAATCCATCCATAAATGACATTCTCTCGAATTTGCACGTGTTGTCAATAATGATGTTTGTAATTGGTAGAGGGAAGTCGTCTTTAGGACATGCGGTATTCAGATCTCTGAAATCAATACAGATTCTGATTTTTCCATTCTTTTTAAGGACTGGAACGATATATTGGCCAACCAATCAGGATGTTGTTCTTCTCTAACAAAGCCTGAATCAATCAATTTTTTTACTTCAGCTTCTACAGCCTCCATAATTTGTGGACGAAACCGTCTTTGTTGTTGTTTGGTAGGTTTAACATCCGGTTTAATGTTAAGGCTGTGCATTGTCACATTTGGGTCAAGTCCTGGCATATCTTCATAATTCCAAGCGAAAACGTCGATATATTCTCTAATGAGGGTGATTAATTCTTCTTTCTCATTTGACAGAAGATTGTCGCTAATAAATATAGGTTTTGGATTGATTTCGTCATCCATATTAATCTGGACTACTCTATCCTGAGTAGGAGGTTCTCTTTGTTCGAACCGATCGCCATATTGAATATTCATATAATGTATCCAAGGACCTTCCCAAGTGGGTAATTGATCATCTTCTTCCATAGTAGAAGGATCGACTACGGTCATGTTCGACATTAACCTTTTGAACGTTTCTCCGATACTAGTGTCAGAATCCCAAGTTGAAGCATCGGATGAGTACCCACTTTTATTTGTTAGCTGGTTAATGATTTACCAGTAACATTCATCATCAGATGACGAAACATAACCCAAACCCCTTCTATAGCTGTAAAATTATCAGGTTTCCCATTTGGTACATAGGTAGGATAGGGTGGAACCCTGGCACCTTGACCAAAACGAAGACCTTCACTAAGAGTAAGGTCATATCCTTGCTTCCTCATGTAGTCACTTGCTTATGAACTATACCTAGAGAAATGTTGTCCAGGTTCTTCATCATCTGAATTAGTGTCCAAGAAGAGATCGGGGGTTGGGGATGACTCCCCTTTTTCGAAAATTATTTATTTTTCACCCACTGTCTTTGTAGGTAGGACTATAGTCGCTCCGAACGAATCTTGGATGTATTTTGTCGTCGTACAAGACGAACGGAGAGGCATGTGTAGATCAGGGCTGCCATACAATTTTTGCATTATATTATCGAGACAACGTGAGTACTCTAAATTATCATTTATTATTTCATCGGCAAGTTGCCAATTATAACTTTTATCCGACGATTCACTATCATCAAGATCGATTACAATAGGTTCCATGTCATTTAGTACAAGACCTTCACTATAATCGAGCCCAGCTTCGGTATCAGCTTCTTCTCGATGTTCGTACCATGGTCTGATGATTCAGTATCGGATTCAACACCATAAAAAAGGGAGTCAGTAAAATAATTTTCTAACCCCTTAAATGGTTGCTTATCCGCGACCATCGTCTTGACCTCGTTGTTAGTGTCAATATATTTCAGACACTGTTGGAGGGTGGAGGGAACTATAAGACTACTGTGGATCCAAGGGCGACCTAACAGTAAATTATAAGAAGTCTCGGCATCGATCACATAACAAGTGACCTCTGACTTCAAATCTCCGAGTTGACACTTCACCCGGATTTTTCCCAATAGCCTAGACCCACTAGTATTGAATCCGTAGATAACGGTTCCTATGGAGGCTAGCTTATTAGCGGGAATTCCGAGGTGGTATATCAATCGAAGTGGCATGATGTGTTAGACCCTAGAGGGGGGGTGATTAGGGTCTTATGCTAATCTAATCCGATTAAATGCCAATTAAAACTAATTAACAAATATATTCTTGCAAGATAGATATACAACTAATAAAGAGCAAGAATATGGAATATACACAAGGAGATATATCCTATATGATAGAAGTATATGCAAGGATATATAAACAACACAAGGGTAAATGATCTAAACAAGATAGTGGATCATATAACTAATGAGCTAATGACAATGGCGATATAAGATATGAGCATGAATATGAATGAACGCCAAAGCACACTCAAACACACTATATGATCACGGAGTTCGGACCTTCCGTCCTACGTCTCCGCTCCCCACTCCCGGGGAGAAATCCACTAACACAATCCGGTTTGGAAGCCGGAACTTCTTCTACACACTCGGTTTTCTAGCTAACCGAAAACTCTACAACTCACACTCTTGCAATCACACTTTACACCCACTAAGTGTTGGACCTAGCCGTATCTCCCTCAAGTGCTCGGTTACAACCTCTCCCTAGGCACGTCAACCGACGCCACTCCTCTTGGGACGATCCCCGACTCTCACCACACACTTCTCACTCGGTGTACAAGTGTATTACAAAGTGATCTCACAATGAGCACAATATAAATCAAATGATTTGTTCTCTAAACAAGGTGAGAACTCAATTAAGCTCACTCTCTATATCACACAAACCCCACAACCCAAATTATACAATGTATGAAAAATACAATAAGCTCAATGGTTGTGTGTGTAAACAAAGAGATATAAATCAAAACTAAACTCAATGTAGTTCTAGCTTAATAACAATGATAATCAAATATGTAAAAGAGCTAGAAATAGAGTTTAGAAAACTTCTCAATATATCAAGAGTGGAGGAAGAAGAGTTGGATGCCCAAACACCAATAGATGATCTCCTCAAGCTCTTGTTGAATTGAATCACAAAACCGAAACACTCAAATGCTTAAAAGCTTTTTAAAACAAACTTAAACCCTTGATTAAAACTTTCTTAAACTTGTTTTTAAAACTCTCTTCATTGACTCTTGAAAAGACATCAGCAATGGGTATTTATACCCTCAAAAACTCAGCTAAAAATCCCAAGTCAAAAGACAGAAAAACCCCAAGGCAACGGTCAAAAAACTAGCCGTTAGAAGCTGAGAAAGCGCCCGTCGGTCGACCGGAAAAGTCATCGGTCGACCGAAAATTTCATCGGTCGACCGGACCGGTCGACCGACAACTTTCTGTCAGCCCAGTGAGATTTTGAGCTCAGGTTCGGTCGACCGGTACGGTCGACCGAATTCTGACATCCCAGAAAACAGGTTTTTGACACATTTTAAACAATTTGTAAAATATTAATTTGACTTCTGAAAATTATGAAACTTTGGGAAAAGTATTTAAACATGAAAACAAACATGTTACAAAAAGAATTTTCCAAATTGCATTTCCCATTTGTGAAAAAATCATCATTTTGCAAACTAGTTCAAAAACACGAAAACTAAATATACATGTTTTTGACATTTGATATAAACCAACTTTTGAAGCTTTACAAAATGATTGTATAGACTTGATAAGAGATATAACACGTTGTTATGAAGTCTATAACCTAGAAATACAATATTTTCATGAAATTGCATATTCTATGCAATATATACAAAACACTAAATATGATTTCGTTAAATATAATCTTGTTAAACATGAAATCATATATAGGCATATAAACATGAAACAAAATAGTATTTTCCAATTCTATTCATTTGTTTCATATATAAACTCGAAAATTATTAAACCAATAACATATATGTATATATATAACTATATATATACAAAAACCAATATAATGTGTGTGTGTAATATTGAGCTTAAAGTACTAACACACATAATATAAAACCTAAACTACATTACCCAAGCTTGATCTTGATCTTCATTGAGCTCAACTTGGTACACATTGCGGATGAAGCTTGAACTTGATCTTTAACTTGAATTGTATAGGCTTCAACCCGACATTTCCGCCAACCTCCATTGGATTTCATCGTTGAAGCGCAATTCCATCCATCCTCCAACAACGTTGTTTGTCTACAATAAATAAGAAAACACAAATACTAGACAAACAACATTAGTGGTAAATTGTTTGTTAAACATCATCAAAATAAGAAGGCCAACATGATGTTGACAGCGGAACCCTGATCGACCTAAATCCGGTTGACAACGCTCGAGCCAATATATCCGAAGAAATATAAAGGCCTATCGTGCTTCGAATTCTTCACTTGCATATCTTCTTTGGTGAAAGCAATACAAGGGAATTTTGTGGCTGCCAAGTTGTAGTGCTGAATCGATGACTCTGGCTCTTCAGGGGTTGGCTTAATCTGAGTGAGAAATACCTCAGAATCGGCCAAGACTTCTTGTAAAGCTTCTCTGGTATCTTTCGAAAGACGCAACAGCTCATACAGTGTGATCCTTGCTGGAATATTGGCCAACTGAGCCATGACGTCGAAACGGTACTGAGCGCCTGAACTTTTCGATTTATCTCTTCCAATCGGTCGATTGAAATGAGACTACTTCGGAGCTTGAACTTCCTTATATTGGGGTTCTTTCTCCTTTTGTTTAGCTAATTGTTGAGGTTTTTCAACAGCCACAAGAGGAGTTGCAACTACCCCTAACTCTACAAGGGTTTTAGAAGGTGCAGCTTTTACCACCCCCTGCTCAGCTAATTGTTCAGATGCGCTTGGGTAATTAAAGCTATATTCATTTCCACCCCTAGTAGCAAAAGATTCTTGCTCGTCCTTCGAAAGCGGTAGAGCTAGGATTTCTTCATTATTTTCTTCAGGAATTGCCGAAGCTCCGAAACAAGACTTCCCTTTTCTTTTGCCCTTCAATTTAGACGTGGATGTCGTCCACTGTTCATCTTCAAGCAAATCGGGATGAACCCAAAGGATTTCACCGTTTGGGGTTGTATATGACACAAGTCCCTTTTGGCGCTGTCCGTGAGGGTCATCGTTGATGATTTGCATTTTAACCTTTGATACAGGTTCAGGTTGGAACCAGGATAAAGGCACCGAACCAAAACTAATGGATACCGCGTTTGCACCTACTTTCTTCTCTTTCGTCTTTGGAGTCACAATACTGACATCGATCAAGGTTTGTATTTTGCCTTTTAAGACATAACACGCCTTGGTGGGATGATGAACTCTTCTGTGATATGCACAATATTTCGGGTCATTAGTCTTCTTTGCCTCTTCCTGGTTTGTGGTCGGTGGAAGTTTGATCTTGTTGTTGTCCAAAAGATACTTAAAGATGACCGGTACTTTATCATCTTTAAAAGAGTATTCTTTCGGGAACCTGGGTTCTGAAGCCTTGGGCTGCCTCGGAGACTGCTGAGTCTGATGTTGTGCAAGTTAGAAGGATGATTGTTGTAGCTGTTGTTGTTGTGGTTGTTATGATGTCTGGTGAGCATCAACAGTAGTTGCAGGCCCCTGTCCTCTACCTCGGGAGTTAAAATTCTGCTTTTGAGAGTTGGCTAGTGGTTGACCTCTCTCAAGCTTCTTCCTTTTGAGGAATCTTTCGGCTTGTTCACCCCTCACTTTCAATTCCTTCCATGTTTTAGAAGGCACAACCCTCATGATTTCTAGCACGTCTAAAGACAAGTTATTATGACATGTCTGAAGAATGAACTCCTCTATGAGCGGATCTTGACAACTTACCGCTTTGTTCCAGAATCGTTTGATGAAAATATCAACTGACACCCCATCTTTCTGCTTCTCGTCCAGCAAGGTGCTAATGGAGACCTCAGTATCGTCATCAAAGAAATTGGTAAGGAACAATCCTTCCATATCATCCCAGCTGCTGATACTCCCCGGCTTAAGACGGCGGTACCAATCGAAGGCAGGCTCACGAAGGGTCCCCACGAATGACCGTACCATCAAAGCTTCATTTTCGGAGATCGCACCAAGATGAGATTTGAAATAGATTAGATGTTGCGTAGGTGAACCCCTGCCATCAAAAGAAGTAAAGTTAATCAAACTAAATTTTGGGGATAAGGAATCAGATCCTACGCCCTTAAGTACGGGTATGGGATGCCCGTTTTCTTCACTTCCTGGGCTGTCATCAGAACGTTGACTTTGCTCTCAAGATCTTGCATCTTCTTGTCTTCTTTCACACTCTTCTTCAAATAAATTTGAGAAGGTTGAGTAGATGACTTAGCCAGACCACTCTCCGAATTGTCCTTATTAGGAGGAGGATCAGCAAAGATGGTTTCATCCACCTCATGGTCGCTATCGACCTCGGTTATACACATAGGTATAGCGTCATGCCTACTAGATTCAGCCTTTTGACTTGATTCTGGCTGCTGTTGTTGAGCCTGCAAATCTCTCATCTGTTGCATCGTCAACTCCATCTCAGTTTTTATTTCAGCTCTGATTTCTTCGCGTTGTTTAGCTAACGCTTCTTGTAATATCTGAGCTAATTGATCAGGCGTAATTGCGAACGATTCTCTGACTCGTCCAACACTAGATACTATATCATCCGAAGTGACCGCAGAATAAGTATCTTAGAGTTCCTCATCTGAAGCTAACTCTTCATGCATTTTCTTATAATCTCGACGTCGGTTAGCCCTTCGTTATAGTCGTGACATCCTTTGAGAGAGACCCTGCTCAACTCTCCCTCCTAGAGAGAAATAGGGATCCGGATTAACTGAATGTTGTTTTCCTCTACTGGTCATATGAATAGTGACCTCTGGGAACTCATCTTTCTGAATTCTAGGTTTCTTTTTATTGAAATGCCTCATTTTGGGTTTTAACATTTTAGCGGAAAGTCTTTGAAATACCGAGACTCTTGTCGGTTCCGCTTTGGAACAACCATATTCCGATAATACCGCTTTAATGAGCCTCTTGCATGTGCAATAAGACTCTGTTTCTCGAGCAATCCTTTTTCGTGACTTATTAGTTTGATAGTACAGCTCATCATTATCATGATTCGAGCAACCTATCTTGTTTTTTGAGCCTTGTTAACATGCACAGGATGACTTGTCGTCGCCTCTGAGCGATCTAAGGTTGAATACTTAAATCCACTCCCTTACGGGCATGGAGTTTTTACAGGCCCTAAATGAGAGTGAATTGATATTTTCTCATTTTGGGTTTGTTTTGTTCTAATCAGAGGATACTTATGACCCCCGGTATGAGGATTCACTTGGGGTTCACTCATCGGACCCAAGCGTTCTTTAACCGGAGCTTTGCCTCGATCGTCAGGTGATAAACTGAGAAGATCCGCCATCGTAACTTTGAATTTTAATAGGTCCGGACTGACCCAGGGCTTCACTGGTGACACAGCAGACATGAACACAGTAGACGGACCCGGAATGGATGTTGGTTGCATCGAAAGAGACGTCTTAGAAGTTTTTCTTTGGCAGAGACAACTGTCATCGTCTCGAATGAGGGATTTATCCCAGTGACCTGATTTTTGTGCAAGTTCAGACTTCGGGATCCAAACTTTACGGTTCTTTGGTGGCTCTTTAGACACGACCTCTTTCTTCCCTTCTTGCTTCTGTTGACGAAGGGCAAGGGTGCGAGTGGCATTCGCCCAATGCTTTTGTATGCGTTCTTTGAGGGTTGAACGAGCCCTCTTGATGAGAGTCCACTCCTCCATCGTGAGTTGTGCAGAAATATGATTGGTTTGTCGCCAAGGCAACTGAATCACTCTATGCTTCCTCGACTCTAGGTCCGCATAGTAACGAACCCTGTCGGTTTGTTCTAAGGCCTTAGCCAATTGACGAGCACGGCGCTGATATTATCTCTGACGAGGTCTCTTCGTCAATACCGGTAAACTTTGGTTCAACAACCCTTTAACTGGGGAAGGGTCATTAGGAGCAGATGTGTTTCAAGCAGCATCCTTAGCAACAATCGGACAAGAGTCTTCATCCGTAGTCTTCATCGGAGTTGAAGACTGAAAACCCTCTTGGAAGATGAAATCTTCCTGTACTTACGAGGCAAGGAAGATTTTGAGGATGAGGATGATAGATACTCCTCAAATTTTACCTGATCGAAATCATATTCGATCTCTTCATTGATCACGATCTTGATCGGCTGCGACATGACAGTCTCGGCAGCGAGACCGTTGGCTCCCACTGTAGTCGCCAGTTTATTTTTATCAAAAGTTGATTTCATTGTGGAATCCATTATATCTTCAGTCGATTACAACAAATTCAAAAGAAATAGCATTTTATAAGATTTCTTTTACACAACAAAAGGAAAATTACAACTTTTTAGAAAATAACACAGGAATCATTTATCGATTTCTGCTTTTTTGGGACTTTGCCTGTGCCGGGAGTGCGTTAGCTCGTGCACCACCGATTCACAGATTCTAATCGAATTGTGAAGGCTTTGGGTATTCTTCCTTCGTTTAGAAGCAAGAATGAAATCAGTGAATATCTTATCGAAGTAAGACAAACACTCTTCTCAAGATTAAGTCGAAGCTTAAATCTCAAGGAATCGCCAGAAAGCTCAAGTATTCTGCTCTCTATGCTCGGATCTCTATCAGTAATGGCCCTAGGGGGTATTTATAGCCTCTGGGAACTTTTAACTGAAAATACAACATTATGAAGAAGTTTTACATGCGAGACAGTGTGGTCTGTCTCGGCGGCCGAGACAGTTGTGACTATCTCGGCTTCCGAGATAGCCATGACTGCCTCGGAAATCACCAACTGTCCGCCAGTTTCTTTTATAACTGTCTTCTCACATCCTAAACTCTGTTATTTTGACAGTTATCAACGTGATTCTCACCCACGATGTTTCCTACGTTCGTGAATAGTTGGTGGCCGTGTGTTAGCAGTTTCTGACATTTCAGAGTTGTCTCACGTGCGAGACAATCAGCACTATCTCGCATGCGAGACAGTCGATACTGTGTCGCATGCGAGACAGTCTACATTGTCTCACATTGCGAGACAGTAGACACTATCCCACGTGTGAGACAGTCTACACTGTCTCGCGTGCGAGACAGTCTACACTGTCTCGATCTTTTTGAGACAGCGTAAGTCTATTTCCTGTGATCTTTGGATAATCTTCTCGTTATCTTGAGCTACGTTTGGATATCTATTAGCATTTTTTGACGCCTACACTACCAAAATAATTGAGTCATTTGAAAACTTCCGCATTGAGCATGTGCTTCATTCCAAGAACACGCACGCGGATGCCCTCACATCCTTGGCGGCTAACTTGGCTCAACCGCTAGAGACGACTCAATGTGTCACTATAGCAAGTCGACAACTCTTTCGACCAGAGGACGCTCTAGAAGTGAACGCTACTCACCAGGCTCTGGATCAACTTGACCCAAAAGACTGATGTCTCCCGATCATTGACTATGTTTTATACGGCATGTTACCTGAAGACGCTAAGGAGCGAGAGTCTGTCCGCAGACGCGCCTCAAGGTTCTACTACGACTCGACCATGAAGACGTTGTATCGTAGGTTGTATGAGGGCTAATTACTCCGATGTCTTTCAAAGATAGAAGCATAAGAAGCGCTACGCGAAGCCCATGATGGCACCTGCGGAGCTCACCAGCCCGGACCCAAGCTATGGGATCGCCTGCGGAGAATAGGCTATTTTTAGCCCGGTATGGTTAGTGACGCAGTTGCTTATGCCAAACGATGCCACACATGCCAAGTCCACGCCAATTTACATGCACTGACCTCCTGAAGACCTGCATACGACAGTAGTGTCATGGTCGTTCGAAGCATGGGGAATGGACATAGTTGGGCCGATATCCCTGCCATCAGCAAGGGGTCACCGGTTCATCCTAACGATCACAGACTACTTCTCCAAATGGGCCGAAGCTGTCCCTTTGAGAGAAGTCAAAACCAAAGAGGTGATCAAGTTCATCAAACATCACGTCATATATCGATATGGCATACCTCGATGTATCATTCATGATAACGGCACACAATTTGTTAGTTATGCGTTCACCCGGTTTTGTGACAAGTTCCAAATCCAGAACCTTTCCTCTACAGCCTATAACCCTTTGGCGAATGGCTTGGTCGAGGCCTTCAACAAAATAATCGTTAAGATCCTAACCAAGCTGACTTCTGGTAGCAAGCGCGATTGGAACGAGAAGCTTGGTGAGAGCTTATGGGTGTATCGCACAACGGTTCGCATGCCGACTGGCAACACGCCTTACTCATTGGTATATGGCTGCGAGGTCATGTTGCCATTAGAAATTCAAATTTCATCCCTCCACATCTCCCTAGAGATAGGGATGACGACCGAGGATAATCATCAACGACGCCTCGCGAAACTGGAAGCGTTGGATGAAAGGCGGCTTGAAGCCCAATAGCACATTGAGTTCTACCAAGCTCGGATAGCTAAGGCCTCTGATAAGAAAGTCAAGCATCGATCCTTCAAGGAGGGAGAATTGGTACTCGCCGTTCGACAACCGATGATTCTCACTTCCAAGAAGAAAGGCAAATTCCAGCCCAAATGGGAAGGACCGTTCGCGATAGAGACAGTCTATTAGAATGGAGCTTATTGTCTCGTCAAACCAAACGGCGATAAGCTCATGATGCCTATCAACGGCAAATTCCTGAAGAAGTACTATACTTAGTACTACCTTCAAACTCCTACTGGTGCAAGAGTCTAAAATGCCCCTTCAAACTCCCTCAAACGCACGAGTCTAAACTACCCTTTTCTCCCTCCAACTGGTACACGAGGCTAAACTGTTCCTACCTCATATACTCCGTCAGGTACACGAGTGTGAGACACCGCCTACAGGAAACTCTTCGAGGATACTGTGTATAGTATTCTTAGGGATAACCCGAACCCCCCATTCGGTCAAACCTTTCTACAGTTAGGACCAAAATCGATTATCAAGTTAATCCCCACCTCTGATAGTCGTTTCTCCGTTAGTCTCATTCAACTGAACGATGGATCTCTTGAAACTGTCACGTTAACTATTACCTCTGCCAAAATCAACTTACTAATCCTCTCCAATAGGATAGTAAGCCCACAAAGTTGCTCACATCACAACAAACGATCAATTCATGTTAACTATCACCTCTGGCAACATCAACCTATCAATCTTCTCCCATGGGATGATAGGCCCTCATAGTTGCTCCGATCGCAATAAGATTCTATCGGGTTAATGATTACCTCTGGTAGCAAGCTCCGTCATTCTTGCGAATGACACTGTCTGAGTAGTAACCTACCATGCGACGAGTTGCTACTCCGGTCGGTCGTCACACGCGTACGTTCCTGAATGATCCGACCTATTCCGAGCGTTCTAATATTTTCTTGGAACAATCAATGAGTAGCAGCCCACCATGCGACGGCTCCTACAACAATCGATCATCACACTCCTACGTCCCTGAATGACTCGATTACCCTGACATCATCGTCCTCATAGGCGACAATGTTCATTAAGGGCGGCTTACCAGGCGACATGCTCCAATCGACCTCCGAACAGCAACCCGCCAAATGGCGAGTCATTGTTGGGACCTTGGTTTGGTCTCATGCATAAGCAACCACTCTATTTGGGTTAGATTGTTAATCTTTAACATCTCAAACCCGCCTGAACTACAATGCGAGAATCAGAGTTAACCCGGCCCCACACTGTGAACAGCCTAGAGTGGAAGAGAATCTTAGCAACTAAGTCTAAGATAAGCTCCTCGGTGACTCACTACACTGAGGGGCAACAGCATGGCTAGCCCGACTCGAGCAATAGCCGATAAGGACAAGTCAAACACATCGACTACTAAGGATCAACCAAAAAGTCCTAAAGTATAGGTCGACGCAGAAAATAAAGAAAGGGCTGTGCATGCAAAATAGTAAATAACCAAAAGCATAAGGAGCCATTCCAAGTTGAGTTTAAAAAACACATCATCTTTTTGGACAAGGATGCAACGAGCATCAGCAAAATTACAGCAGTGCGAAAAAAGAAAAGAAGGAACATTCTAAATAAACTTCAGCAGGCTGAAGGTAGCAATCCTAGCCTTGACGTCTGCAAGTTCAGTCGCGCACCTAGCTCGGACCCTCTCCTCCTGTCGCTGCTAAAGCTTGGCGAGAGCAGCCTCACCATCCTCCTCTTCCTGACGAAGGAGCTGAAGCATCTTCATCTCCTCCTCAGCGACATGATAGACCCGCATTTTATCACGCTCGAGCTTCTTCAGTTTTTCCTCTCCCTCGAGGGACCCGGCGTCCAGGAAGAAAGCGGCATCGATATAGGCGTCCATCTTGGCTAGCAAGGTGCAGTGTCGCTTGTGCAGGCGCTTAAGCTCAGCCTCCTTCTCCAGGATGTGCCTCGCTAAAATTTCATGCTTGAATAGAGCGCTCATCGCGAGGGGTGTCGGCCCGTCACTGAGATCGACGTGCACCAACTCCTCCAGGCGTAATAACAGCTCCTTCAGATGATTGAGCTCTCTCCCGCACTTAGCCAGTTGGACGCCCCCCACGTGCCGAATCTCCTCGAGGCGATCGGTTACTGGGGGGAAAATAGCATAGCAGCTGTCACCGTCTTGGCTGACAATGGTCACCACCCTACGTAATTCCTCCTCTAATTGCCGGAGAAGGTTGAGCGTCGAGGTGAGACTCGAAACGACCGACCCCGGGGTCGGGCTGACGGTGGTGGTCGATGCCGCATCGACACCAACAGTGCCAGAGGAGGAAGCGACCCCCTTCCCTTTGTTAGACCCTAAAGGGGGGTGATTAGGGTCTTATGCTAATCTAATCCGATATTATGCCAATTAAAACTAATAACAAGTTATCCTAGCAAGTATGAAATACAACAATATATATAAGCTAGGATAAGCAATATGAACAAAGAGATATATCCTAGCAATAAGATATACTATGAGATATATGTAAGGATATACAAATTAACACAATGGTGAAATAAACATAAACAAAACAAGAGTGATAGTGTGCAAATAAACAATGCAAACACACAAAATGATCACGAAGTTCGGACCTTCCGTCCTACGTCTCTGCTCCCCACTCCCGGGGAGAAATCCACTAACACAACCGGGTTTTCTACGCTTACCCGAATAACGTTTACACCTCACACTCGGTTTTCTAGCTAATCGAAAACTTCACAATTACACACTTGCAATTACACTCCACACCCTCTAAGTGTTGGCCTAGTCTGTGTCCTCCTCCTCAAGTGCTCGGATGCGACCTCTCCCTAGGTTCGTCAACCGACGCCACTCCTCTTGGATTCGACCCCGTCTCTCACCAACCACTCATCTCGGTGTACAAGTATAATACATGTGAACCTCACAATTAAGCACAAATACAATAAATGATTGTTCTCCAATATGGATGAGAACACAATGAAGCTCACTCTCAATGATACAATCCCATAACCCAAATTATACTATGTATGAAATACTATAAGCTCAATGGTTGTGTGTGAACAAAAAGAAATAAAATCAAACTCAATTAAAGTCTAGCAAATATAAATATGACAATGTAAATGTAAACAAGCTAGATAATTAAATTGAGAAAACTTCTCTAGAACAAGAGAGATGGAGATGTGAAGTGGAAAGCTAAAACCAAAGATGATCTCCTCTTCTTGTGAACCAATCTTCACAAACTTGAAACTTTTAACCCACACTTAAACAAAACTAAAACTCTTGTAAAAACTTTTTAAAACATCCCTTAGTGGTAGAAAATAGTTATGGCAAAAGGTTATATATATGGAAGAAGAAAACAACCCAAAAAACCCTAAAACCCCACTAAAAAACAAAAATCAGCAAGTTACCGTTACTGTGCAACGGTAACATCGACAGTCGACCGTGATGGTCGACCATGAGAAGTAAAACTACAAAACTGCTCTCTGGACTGCTGAAGGTCGACCGTGGTGGTCGACCACACTGTAGCATAGTCGACCGTTGCGGTCGACCGCACTTTTCCAGATTTTGACAGATGCTGAAATTTTACGTATCTTACTTTGTAAAATCAATTAAAAATAGTAAATCAACTCCAAAAATCATGAAATGTTGAGGGAGGATTCTAGACATGACTTTGAACATAATAGAGAAAGAATTTCTGAAATATCACTTCCCAGTTGAGAGAAATAATTGTTTGAACACAGATATATAGTTTTTGAAAAAAAACTGCTGAAAACACGTTTATGTAAATTCAATTGAAAATAACAAAACAACTCCAAAATTAGTAAAACTTAGGGAAATGTTTGTATATATGATAATAAACATGTAGACAAGAATTTTTTCAAATCTCATTTCCCAATTGTGAAAACGCATCTGTTTTGCAAAAACATGCACGAAGATGTGCACGAACATGAGCTTATTTAAAACTTGATTTTGTAAATTCAAATAAACATAACAAATTAATTCCAAAATTGATAAAACTTTGGGAAACATTTATAAACATGAAATTGAACATGTTAGAAAAAGAATTTCTCAAATTGAATTTCTCATTTGTGAAAACTCATGTATTTTGCAAGTGTATCCAAAACATGAAAATGTGATATACATAAAATTTGATGTTTTGATATAAACAATGTTTTGAAACCTTATGAAATGATTTTATAGGCTTAATACAATATGTATACAATGATTGTTAAGTCCATAAACCAAAACTTGTGTATATATATAACTATATATAAAAAACCAAATACGTGTGTGTATATATGATTGAGCTTAAAGTACTAACACACATAATATAAAACCTAAACTAAATATACCTAAGCTTGATTGATCTTCGATGTAGCTCAACTTGGTACTCTTGCGGATGAAGCTAGAACTTGGATCTTCAATTTGAATTGCATAGGCTTCACTCCATAATTCCGCCAACCTCCATTTGATATGATCGTGAATGCTCGATTCCATCCATCCTCCAATATATTGTTTGTCTATAATAAATAGAAATATACAAACACTAGACAAACAATATTAGTCGTAAATTGTTTGTTAAACATCATCAAAACAAGAAGGCCAACAATCTTCCCCTTTTTGATGATGACAAACAATTTACAAAAAGGATATATGCATGAAAAGAAATGAATATACAATATTATAATTATCATGCATATAAACAAAAAAGAATATACTCACAATATTTCTCCCCTTTGACAACATCAAAAAGGGGAAAACAAGGAATGAATAGAGCAAAAGCTCCCCCTATCAATATGCATGGGTGAGTATAAAAACAATAATAGAAAAGGGAAGACTCCCCCTATCAAAATGCCTTATGGAATATATGCAATAATGATCAAGGCACACATATGTGAGCAAGCATAAATGAGTATGCTAAATATCACTCATATACAAAAAGACAATGAGAACACATAAAGATGTATTACTTATGAAATAAGTGTCTCAAAATATAATCATAAAAATCATGTGAAAATATATTTATAAAATCAAAAGAAAAAGGAACATGAAAATCATGTAAAAAGTTTTCAAATGAAAACAAATTAATTAATGAGATCATAAATCAAGATTTAAGTTCAAAAATGATGTTTGATCAATAAAGGGAATTTTCTTTGTAAATATTGATCAAACCACTCATAAAATACATTATAAAACACGAATAGATGATCCATAAGCACAAACACATAAATATAATCATATAAGTGAAATATAATAAATTCAAAGCAACAAATCAAAACACAATTTTTGACAAAATGCAAGAGAGGCAACAATATCAAGCTCTTGAGCTTGTTTCAACCCGTATAAACAATTTTAGCACCCGATAAACAAGATTTGGGAATAAACACCCAATAATTCCGAAGGGTTATATAAATACAAACCTCTCATCAAAATCGAAACAAATAATCATAAAAAGAAAAGATGTGATCAATTAAAGTTTGTTTTCATATAAAAAGTTTAGAGCACGTTTTTCAAAACCAAGAAAAAGAAAAAGAAAAACACTAAAATTCTTGGTTTAAAAATCAAAATTGTTTTGGTACCTAAGAATTCTTTATACCAAAAAGTTTAGGGACATGACCTTTATTATTTAAGCTCAAAGCCCTAGGGTTATGAACCCTCTTGGGCACATTTAGTGTACGAACACGGTCAAAACAAAAATTGTGTAAATGACCTTTCCGATTGTAATAAGTATAATGAAAGAGGCTCATTTGATTTTGTTGACCAAGTGGCGGTGCACGGGAATCATTTGAAAACATAGATGGTCTTTTAAGATTATTTTACAAATGAGAAACATTGTTAAACAAACGTGGTTTATTTAAAAATTTTGGCAAGTTTGAATATTTTCTCAAATCAAAGCAAAACTTTGCCAAATGGCCAAATCTACCACAAAATCACATTTAAACACATTATCATGCTTATGATGAACTTTATGAGTATGAGCATGTGAGTGTGTATGTGTACATGAAGATGAAGCTTGATGGGATGCACAATGAACATTAGATTGCATGGGTTTGTGTTCATCATAGCAAAATTTAGCTAGATGGCCTTTTCGACCGTAAGTGGAACATTTGTAAACTTTGCTATATATATGTGCATAGTGAGTATTGGATTTGGAAGAATTAACACGTGACTTTGCACATAAGTCCATAAGCTTATCATTTTTAACAATGCATGCTTTTAAGGTTGAATCTAAACAAGATATGCGGTTATTCACAAGATTCAATTCATCATGAGATATGTGTGCATTGTCATAAGAAGTAGAGCAAATATGATTATTTTTAAATGATAGAAATTCATTTCTAATAGTCTCTACTTCTAGCATGGCATTTTCTTTTTCATGAGTTAAAATAGCAAAGTTTGAAAGCAATGAATCATGATCCGATTTTAATTTATCATTCTTTTCTTTGAGGATCACATTCTCATTAGAAACATTATCAAACTTAGAAATCAACAACTCATGATCGGATTTTAAATTAACATGCTTACCTTTTAAATCATTAAAATCTTTATGCAACTTAGTGTAGACATGCATTAATCTATCATATGCACAAGCGAGTTCATTGATGGATATATCACTATCGGATTCCGAATCGCTTACCACACTAGGGCTATCGCCTAGTGACCATGTGCATGATGATGCTCTACACTCACTTGAAGAACAATCCTCCAAACTACGTCGGATTTCCTCCAAGTTGCCTTGATGTACTTTTATAAATTTCCATAAATTGTAAGCACTATCAAAATGAACAAATTTGTTAGAAAAAGATGAGTGAAAAGCACTAAGCAAATATTCTAACAAAAGCTTGTTCATATTGAACATTCTTTTATCATTTTTACTCCACTTGGATTTTTTCGTAGTGGGTACAATATAAGCATCTTCAATAACTTTCCATAAATCGAATTGTCTAGATCTAATAAATATATTAAATTTAGAGCACCATTGGTCATAGGGGAAATCATTAAATTTAGGAGCAACACTAGAATCATAGCCTAAACAAGATGCACCATTCATATCCATAATGTATATATGTGCAAGCAAGATACAAAAATCTCAAAATTGGATTAGCACAAAAAGATAACTTGGATCTTTAACTCAAGGCGATTAGACCTTAAATCAAAGAGCACCAAGCTCTGATACCAATTGTTAGACCCTAGAAGGGAGTGATTAGGGTCTTATGCTAATCTAATCCAATTTTATGCCAATTAAAACTAATAACAAGTTATCCTAGTAAGTATGAAATACAATAATATATATAAGCTAGGATAAGCAATATGAACAAAGAGATATATCCTAGCAATAAGATATACTATGAGATATATGCAAGGATATACAAATTAACACAAGAGTGAAATAAACATAAACAAAACAAGAGTGATAGTGTGCAAATAAACAATGCAAACACACAAAATGATCACGAAGTTCGGACCTTCCGTCCTACGTCTCCGCTCCCCACTCCCGGGGAGAAATCCACTAACACAATCGGGTTTTCCACGCTTACCCGAATAACGTTAACACCTCACACTCGGTTTTCTAGCTAACCGAAAACTTCACAATTACACACTTGCAATTACACTCTACACTATCTAAGTGTTGGCCTAGTCCGTGTCCTCTTCCTCAAGTGCTCGGATGTGACCTCTTCCTAGGTTCGTCAACCGACGCCACTCCTCTTGGATTCGACCCCGTCTCTCACCAACCACTCCACTCAGTGTACAAGTATAATACAATGTGAACCTTACAATTAAGCACAAATACAATAAATGATTGTTCTCTAATATGGATGAGAACACAATGAAGCTCACTCTCAATGATACAATCCCACAACCCAAATTATACTATGTATGAAATACTATAAGCTAAATGGTTGTGTGTGAACAAAAAGAAATAAAATCGAACTCAATTAAAGTCTAGCAAATATAAATATGACAATGTAAATGTAAACAAGCTAGATAATTAAATTGAGAAAACTTCTCTAGAACAAGAGAGATGGAGATGTGAAGTGGAAAGCTAAAACCAAAGATGATCTCCTCTTCTTGTGAACCAATCTTCACAAACTTAAAACTTTTAACCCATACTTAAACAAAACTGAAACTCTTGTAAAAACTTTTTTAAAACATCCCTTAGTGGTAGAAAATAGTTATGGCAAAGGGGTATATATAGGGAAGAAGAAAACAACCCAAAAAACCCTAAAAACCCACTAAAAAATAAAAATCAACAAGTTGGTAACATCGACGGTCGACCGTGATGGTCGACCACGAGAAGTAAAACTACAAAACTGCTCTCTGGACTGCTGACAGTCGACCATGGTGGTCGACCATACTGTAGCATGGTCGACCGCTGCGGTTGACCGCACTTTTCCAGATTTTGACAGATGCTGAAATTTTGCGTATCTTACTTTGTAAAATCAATTACAAATAGTAAATCAACTCCAAAAATCATGAACTGTTGAGGGAAGATTCTAGACATGACGTTGAACATGATAGAAAAAGAATTTCTGAAATATCACTTCTCAGTTGAGAGAAATAATTGTTTGAACATAGATATATAGTTTCTGAAAAAAACTGCTGAAAACACGTTTATGTAAATTCAATTGAAAATAACAAAACAACTCCAAAATTAGTAAAACTTGGGGAAATGTTTGTATATATGATAATAAACATGTAAACAAGAATTTTTTCAAATCTCATTTCCCAATTGTGAAAACGCATCTGTTTTGCAAAAACATGCACGAACATGTGCACGAACATGAGCTTATTTAAAACTTGATTTTGTAAATTCAA